>ML825291.1:51475-65765 GCA_009831015.1 Picea engelmannii | reverse complement strand
CTGTGACCCATTTCTTAGGCCGAAAATCTAAATGCCGCGCTTGGACCGAGGTACCTAGTGACCAATTGTAGGACATCTACCCAGGTGGCGATTGTGGGCTGCAATTGCACCTTGATTGGATTTTGTGTGGCTATTGGGAGGTAGCACCAGTTCTTTCGGGATATTGCACCCTCTACCCCTCATTATAACCAGTTATTTCATTCTTCACTAGTATCTCTTCCGGTGACTTCAGACCCCACTGTTGAGTGCTATTGGAAGATCCAGTGCTATTTGAGAGGAAGGACGTTACGTCTTCTAGGACACGAGTATTTGCTTTCTTTTTTTTGATTCCCCCACGCGGACGAAAACCCTCTTACCCATATATATGCTGCTTTCTCACTTATGTATGATGCACATCTGATTACAATTTGACTTTGGTACATATATTGTGTAGACACTTTGCAAAGAATATCGGTTCTATATTTCTCTCATCACTTGTTGCACACATTCCACACAATTAGTCTGACATCATTGGGGAACCACAGAACCCCCGTCGCTCACGACGTTTGCTCAATCTCCCACCTATCTTAGGGGGAGTATCCGGTCATACGTCGTTCTTCAGAGTTACATCACACGAGCATGGGGCATGCCCGCCTCATTTATACACACTTGTATATTGTTACACACATTGTGGAAAGTAGGATCTACAGGTTCCTGTCTTCTCCAACGGATTGCTCTATACGGTCTCACTCTTGCTCTCCCTTACATCACCATTCTCAGTAAAAGAAAAACTGATGAATTTCGGCTATACGTTTTGCTCCTAACCTCATCCATCAGGGGGCATCTGTTATCACTGAAATTTCGTCCGCACAGGACGACAAGAACTCCACATCATCAACACAGAAAAACAGTCATTCATGGCACAAGGATTAATCCCACAACACAACAAAAGGGTCAAAACTATGCAAAATGGCCAAAAAATTAAAAAGCGCTATGCACCCACTGAGCGCGCACGCGTGCGCAACGTTTGCGTATATGGAGCGCATATGCGCGGCTGTGGGGTGCAAAACCCGCGTGCCTGCCAAACGGTGCATTTATGAAGCTGGTCGGACTCCCAACCACTAATGGATCGGCTCCCAAGTCGATTTGACATCAAATCCGAGCTCAATCTACGTGGGGAGGCTGGTCAAAGACCTAATTGTGCCCTAAAGAGCCTCTTTTCACATTCAAAAGAGGTTGCATAATAACCCAATGCTTGGCTATAAAAAGCCATGAATGACCACCATTTTCTCAAGGAATTCTTCATACTGTTATGCTGCTGAGATTGCTAGAGACCCTTTCTTTGGTAATACACATTGTAAGCTGCATTTCATAAACTATTCACCCCTCACTTGAGTGAATAAGCTTGGAGTTCTTTCATCCACATTTCATCCTTTTTTTGAAGGGAGAGAAATCGGTTGAGGGCCTCAAAGAGCCTTCCATTGGAGAGGGAAGGGACCCAAGTCCTCTTTCTCCTTTGTGTATCTTTGGATTTCATCTATCATACCAGCTAATACATTGGTGATATTGGTCCATTGTTATTTGTTTTTATTTTTATTTCCATGCTCATAGTTTCATTTAGTTTTTTGTTTAATTCTTGTTAATAGCTTAGTTGTTCTCTTTCTAACCTTTTACCATACAGCTGTCATGACTAGCAGAGCCCAACTAGGCATGTAAGAACTCACTTTTTGCTCACACATCGACGAAAAGAGTGCAAACACCTACAACAAACAGTGTCAGAACCTGCAATAAACCATGTCAAACCTTGCATCACAGAGTTATACCATTACATCAAGATACAATCCCTGTGCATAGCCATTTTATTTAGGCGTCACCGCATTTACACGACCTGCTGCACAACAACTCGCGCATGTACACAACCTATACAAGGTCAATCTGCATATGTATGTGACTGATACCACTGTCACCCGTGTATGCCTCAGTAGATGACACTTTTGAACTTCCTTTCATTCTTTCATTTTGTTCTGGCTTCTTTGTCTTCTTCACCCACTTCTGTAGATGTCCCTACTCCTTAGAACTTGAGATATGAGCATCCATCTTTTCAAAGATGTCTCCCTTCCTTACTTCATTCCTTCTTCTAGCCATGAAATTTGAAGTCCTCATCATGGACTTGCTTCTTTTGTTCCAACACTCCTAGGATTTGTGGCCAAATCTACTACAGCTGTAGCATCTCATGGAATTACAGTGAACAACAATGTGTGCTAGTTGATCACATCTCCAACACCTCATGGTAATATAAAATCTTCCATTATATCTCCTTTCATAAAATATACATTCAAAATCTTTGTGACCATATCCGTTACATGAATAATAATGCCTATGAAAAGTACTTTCATACCTTTGCTTTGGTGTCCCAAGAATAATTCTTGATATCTTCCTTCTTTTGTTATTTTGAGATTTTATTTGCCTTGTGTAGATGGTTGTTTTGCAACATTGTCTTTCTTCTTTGATGGACTTACCTCATGATTCTTTGAGGTGCTTGATTTAGCATGCGTATCTTCCTTTTTGTATCCAAGACCTGATTTATCATATGGTGATCTTTGAATTTTCAAGATCTCATCCAAGATTAGTGAGCCATTCAAGAATTTATTTGACTTCTCCACTTTCTTTCTAAGATCAACAATTTCAGCTTCTAACTTACAAAATGACTCTTCCTTTTCTTTTATTTGATTCTTCAATAGTTCCTTTATCCTTTTGGATTCTTCAATTTGGGTCTTGAGATGAATAATAGTTTCAAAACTTTTTCTAATCTCATGATCTACCTTCATATTTTTTTTTTCATTGTTTAGTCTTGTGATCTCTTCTTCCCTTTCTTCTAATTTGGTCTTATTTATCTCTTCTTGTTCTTTGAGTATTCCATTTAACTTCAATATGTGCCTTTTATTCCTCCTAAGAAACTTCTTAGTGTTATCCGAAAGATAGTTATAGTGTGTATAATAATGATCACTACTATATCTATACAAACCCTCTTCAAATTCTTTTTGAAGTTCTAATAGATCTTATTCTATTCTTTTCATGGGATAACTACCATCAAACTTCACACAAACTGTTTCTAGATCTTCTTCTTCACTTGAGTAGAAAAATTCAACATCATCACATTTTGAATCATTGCAATCAAGAGTCGTTGGAGATTTTTTACCTTCATTTGAATTACTTTCAAGATCTTCCCTTTTGCCAACATCATCACATGATTCTTTGCTTTCCTTTGTGCTACCATTATCACTTGATTATTTGTCTTCATTTTAAATATTTTTAAGATCACATTTAGAAATAATGCATTCAAGAGTCTTAGGAGATTCTTTACCTCTAATGGTCTTGATGGAGTGGTCTTCATCATCTTCTTCCTTGTTTTGATATGTCTCCTCTAGATTTAGACATAGATCCTTGGCGGAAGTGCATTGTCCCATGCTCTCTTTGATAGGGATTGAGAATCCACTGAGAATGGTCTTGAGAGCCAATGCATCATTCTTATTTCCTTCCATTTGAGATACAAAATTTGACTTGTTCTTCAACAGAACTGATCCACCAATGGCTGCCTTCCAAATAGCTTCTCCCATTGTCTTCAAATACACTCTCATCTCTATTCTCCAAGTAGAATAGTTTTCCTCATCAAGGATTGGTATTTCATCATCCATTTGTGTTTCTATGGATCTCCTTCAACATTTTTAAGACTTGTAGTGAAGGCCCGCTCTAAAACCAATTTTTGGACACACCTACCACACTTAGAGGGGGGGTGAATGAGTGTGGGGATATTTTTCCCTAAACTTCCTTGTTACACCAAACTCATTAGTTGGCAATCACCATTAACACATTACTTATTGCTGTCATTTATAACCAGTTAGATATGAACATATATCAACAACATATATAAGAAATATATCATCAACAAGTCATCACCACAAGGAACAGAAATAACACAAGATGTATGTACAATTTTCTTTTTATTACGGACTTCAATCCTTGGGGTTTTTCAACCACAACTGAATAGAGTATAACTCTACAAGAGCACCGACTCTATAATGCAAGACTCAACTTACACCCTCAACACAAACTGAGATGAGGAAACAATCCTCAACGGATATCAATCTGAAGCAGGTACACAACCTATCAGTAGTGAAGCCCGCATGTGTACGTGCCCTGGCTCACTACAAACCACGTATGTACGTGGCCAAGGTATACAACATCCTGCGTATACCTTCTAAGCTATTAGGGTTTATCCTTCAATATTAACTCAGATTGTCTGCAACCAATTTATCATTCTCTTCTGTATCTCACTGTCCAAACTGACCACCAGCCAGTCACAACACATCCAAGCTCTCCAATAGCTTACTCATGCTCTAGAACCAATCAATATGAATGCTAACTCAATAATGTATAAGAAACTAATATACCATAGAAATCATATCACAAATAAATCATAAGAGTACTACTCACTCCATCAACCAACACAAACCACATCACAACAGCCATACCAAGAATTCCCTAAGAATTCACAACCCAACAAGAAATACTATCCATCAAGACAATAATGTAACCATACCAGTGTCTCAGTGACAGATCTCAGCCTATAGAATGCATATCTGGAACCTGCTTCAGTCTTCAACAACTTGTCATCATATCAACCACAAATCTCCATGATTTTATGCACTGTACGCTCCTTTTACATTGACATTCTACGTACTGTATGCACCCTGTACACAAATAGCTTGCATATACACACTGTGTACAGAGACAGCCTGCGTACGCACCAGAAAATAGGGTTTTTCTGTAATTCTGAGAATTTTTCCGTCATGATCTCAGACTTGCCGAAACTTCAATGCGTCCATGAGATCCTCCTCACGATCTCTTTTTTAGAATACATCTTCAATCATGCTCAATTTATCCACACCAAATATGCTCTCACAAGAAACTCTCCATCAATACTCCAAAATATATTCTCACAAAAAGATTTCCATTGATCCACAAAAAAGATATTTTTCAAGAGACTATTGCTATCTTATTTATAATTTCATCCTCTAGGTCTTAACCCATTTCTAGGTCACTTAACCTATTTTCCTTATTTTTAGGGGTAACCACTTTCCATAAATATAATTTTCTCCAATATTTTATCATTTAAATATTCCTTCTTGATTTTGTCATCTTACTTTATCATTTAAATATTCTTTCTTGATTTTTTCACTTCTCTTTATTATTTAAATAATACACCTTGAATTTGTCACTTTACTTTATCATTTAAATAATGATTTCTTCTTTTCAAGAACTTTGAATTCTTTGACCTAATGGACTTCAATCCAATATGTGAGGGTCCTCCAACTTTGTAAGCCCATAACTCGCAAACCGTAAGGAGTTATGTGATGTTCCAGATACCACCGGAAATTGTATGACACGCACTATCCATATAGGATAGTTTCACCATCAAATTCATTGATATTCATCTCATTATTCCACATACAAGCATGGGTCCTCCAACCATTCTTCTAGGATAAATCAATCCGCAAAGCATCTTCCCGTGAGGTCTTTCACCATAAGGGGACCACTTTGGATTTCATCCATTTATGTACCATGTCAATCATGATAAGACAATAATGAGTCATCTATACATTTTTCCAACAATGTATCATATACCAATGAAACCACATCGATCCATCTTCATCATGTATTAAATACAACTCATTGATCTTCATCATATCAATGACAACTCATTGATCCATATTCATCTATGCATTCTCATCAAGGAAAATACATATTACATTACATCAATCATCAATCAATCAATCCTTTGGCATCATTCAAACAATCAATCACATTAATCACTTGACGTCAATCAATGACATCAATCAATAAAACCATTGGCATCAATGACAACATGAGCCAACAATCATAAGAATCTATAAGTGAAACAAATAACCATGTACTATAACCGGATCATTTGCACATAAGTGTCCTCAAAGAATAAGTCAATAACAGGTGCTCGGAAGAGCGAGATGTTACAACCACAATAGTGTTATCATAACTAGATTTAAATATAAAACTATGGCATTACAAGGAGATCAAGAATAAGAAAAGGTTGATTTGATACAATGTTTCCATTAATCCTATGTTTGAATATCAAAGTTATCTTTTATTGTTTCTAACCTCAAGGAGAAAATAAATACTGAAAAAAAAAAGAGAAAAAATGCCATAAGCTTGATAGTGAAACTCAAAAGCAGACAAGACCCAAAACATTATGGGATGAAAGAATTTGTAATATTTTCAATTTTAACAAAATAAACCATTTTATGATGGTGCATTTGTACCACCACTAATATTTAAACTGAGTCAACCTATGAAAACCAAAGTGAACTAAATGATATTATTTATTTCATCTTAAAATAAGCATAATACAACAAAATAATTAACTTTTTTTCTTAAGTTTAATAAAAAATATAATTTCAATAGATAATAGCATCATCATTGTCAATAAACATAATATTTATATTTACAATTTTTGTTAAAAAAAAGTTTTGTGCTAAGTTTTTTTTATCTAAAAATGATTAAGATTATGTCATATTCTACAATTTGTAATAGTTTCATAATGCCAGTTTTATCTTATACTTGGTTGTTATTTAATTGTTTAAATTGGATGTTCATCATTTCCTATAAAAAAAATATTTGTAATGTGCCAATATTTTTACCGCCCTTCAATTCGTGTTTACATTTAAAGCAATAGCTTATTAATTTTAGGTTCAAAAATTTTTAGACACAAAATGTTATTAAATGGGAGAAGTTTATATTTGGATCATCCACAAATAAAAACATGACGTTTAAATTAATGATAGACATAATTAACTTAAAATAAATATAAATGGAGAATATAGTTTTCTTAGGAAAATTCCCCCTAAAACATTAGATTCATGCTAAATTATCCAACCCTACAAAATTCTAAGTTGTACAAAGTTTCAATAGATTTAGTTTTGTAATATAATTTGGACATAACATTGCTTGAATATTAGTTATCTAACGATTACAATTTCAAATAACCAGAGATTAGTTATGAAACCAATCATAAGAAATGAAATTCATAAAAAAAAATACCTAGAAATAGTTACACTAGAGAATATTAGTTATCTAACAATTATAATTTCAAATAACCAAGATTGGTTATGAAGCTACTCATAAGAAATCAAATCCATAATTTTTTTTACTTAGAAATAGTTAGAGAAGCTCTTCACATATACATCAAACATAATGGAGAAATATAATAGACCCTTTAAATTTAAGCAAATCCTTTTGTATGTAGTTCCTAGACTACAATATTTGAAGTTTCAACCTTTTCTTTTTCACACCATGCAATATTTTTCCTATATATCTATCTATTTATCTATTTAAGTATGATTTTCTCATCATAAACCAACTCTTATTAAATATATATTAAATAAGTGTTAAAGAGAGCTACAGTATTAAAAAGTTATATATATATATATATATATATATATATATATATATATATATAATTTTAAGGTCACGGATAACACAGATGCGAGTGTTGATGTGGGGGAAGAAGCATGTGATCGAAGCAGGAGAAATATGTCAGGTGGCCTACACCTCACATCTTGTTAAACCATCCTTCATGCGCATTAAATACTCCATTCCTTGCGAGGTACTTGACATTAATGATTAGTAATTTCACCTGGTTCATCGAAAATCACATGTTACAAAGGAAATAATACCCAAACATGCAATCTCCAGTTCAGATCTATTGGGGGTCATGAAATATCCATGGCTTTGTCAACCTCAAAAAACTTGTGGTGTTACTCTATGGGACTTTCTTGGTTTGGTATAAGAGACGAGATACATCTCCCTCCTCACAAGAAGAAAGGCTCTGTTTAAATTTGTTTATTGTGGTCATTGGTGCAACATAATTTTGAGATGCTTGAGAGCCACCCCTTGCAAAGGAAAAGGAGGCAGGGTTTGCCTAGGGAGAATATAGTTTAATAGTTTTATTGGGGTAGGATATAGTGACGAAATTATGAGGATATTGCATAAAATTATTGACAATTAGGAGATGAAGGTGTTGGCCCAACACATGACAAGTTATTATATAAATCAATGAAGAGATCATTACTGGACGATGAAGAACTATTTAGCTAAGAATTTTTGTTGGAAGAGGGAACATCTGAACCATCCTCACTAGATGAAGATGAAGCATCTCAAAAGACTCCTTCAAAGGCTCTAGTCCTTACAGCTCAACCAAGAAAGGAATTGACCCTTTCCTTGGAGAAACCTAAAGAGGAAACTGGTTCAACAAGCATGTGAATGGGGAAAATGAAGCACAAATGCAACAAAGATGCAGCGAAGCAAACCTCTCCATGTAATGATTTTTTATTTCCACCCAAAAAAAGTGGGGAAATATCATTGAGTGAAGACACCTACTCTTGCCCGATAATGTAAGATTCTCCTAAAGAAAATTCCACTAGTTCTCTGCAATTTTAATTTTAGTCTTCTTATTTCTATCACTTTCATCCTTTTCCAGTTTTACAATAATATAGGCATAAATAATATGATAGTTTTCATCACAAGTTATTTACATGTAAAATTTGTGAACATAGCTTCTTTGGCCTGGTTTCCCTCTTTAGGGAAGGCTCACCCTTCTATGGGATGGTATAACTCTGAGAGTCATGAATGGGGGTTTTCCCACTTTTCTCCACCCTGATATACTCATGAAATATTGCATGTAATTTATTTGTATATTGATAGAAGTTATGAGTAGAGGAATATTAGAACAAAAAAGGTCAGGACCAATCCAGACACCAAATTGGTGTATGGGACCCCTTGTTTATCGGTGTCAGTGGCAAAGTGTTCATAGAGCTCTGCAACAAATTTGGTCCATGCAATATACCCATGTCGTGCATTTTTATTCCATTTCCACCATTTCCAGCATTCAAGATCCATATAGAGAACAACATAGCGAAGTTTTTCCATGTTGTTGGTAATGCTATGTAGAGAGAAATAACGCTCCATTTGAGTGACCCAACCCATTGGGTCGGAGCCACAAAACTTTTGACCTCAACTCGGGGGGGAAGAGGGTCACAATGAAAGGATTTGGATTGAAAAATCATAGAATGAGGGGAATCAACACCATCTAAGTGGGATGTTTGGTTCGAGAAGGAAGGGCCCTCGGGGTGATTTAACAATTGCCTGACAACAGACTGGAAGGTGGAAAATTGTCCCATGAATTTGGCCTCCATGGAATCAATGTTTTCTTGCACGTGGGTCTGTAATATTTTAATGAGGGAATTGGAGAAATCAATATGAGAAGTCACTTGGTTGATAGACTCCTTGTTCTGATTGATGGAATATTGCGGGTCTTGGTTGCGAGTGGTGGCCATTTGGATATGAGGGGTGCTTATTGTTAAGTTTTCATAAGTTAGGTTAAGCATGTAGTTCATTTAATTTCATCATGTCTTAACCATAAACAAGAATGTTCCATCAACTAAGATCACAAGAAGAAACACCATGCACAAGTACACAAGATATATCCTGGGAAACCCTTCTCAAACAACGGAGAAAAACCTAGCCAAATCCTTCGCTATATTCTTCAAGAGAAAGACCTTTCACCACTAATAATGAATTACCACACAAGAGGGTGCTTAAGCCCTAGAAACCCTAGTGCCCAAGAGAGGTGTGCACCTTTTCCAAAGAGAAGTACTTACTGAAATTTCCAAAACATGTGAGGAGGATATGATTCTACAATGGACAATCATCTCCTACTTATATTAGACTTTGACTGATTTAGCAAGGGCGTCTTATTGGCACAACAGGGCAGATATCTCTAAGTCAAATACACTTTATTATTATATTTATTATTATAATTAATATTTTCATTATTAATTATCTTATTTATATTAATCATATTAACATAGGGCTGACCTGTACCCTTTACATAATAACTAGGGTTACAGGTAGGTCTGACTCTTGAAAAATATATAGCAAATGATCTGATACACTCACTAGTGCTCATCCACTAGGGGCCACATCCATAGGGATTCCATAGACCTAAGTCACTTCATTACACAAATGAGCTAGGTCCTCACATGTGCACTTATGCTCATCCATAGGCACTCCTTCTCTACAGATCTTCTTTCCTACTGTCACCAACATGAGGATCATCTAGAGTCTTCACATAAAATCTGCTTCTATTCAGAGGAGGTCATCACATCATATTTGTTATTATTCTCATGATGATGTACCCAATGCTTTTTTTGGATTTCCCATGTTCACCATGTGTTTAGCCATAGGCATGTTCTAACTCAACATATTTCTTTTACACCGGATGATCATCTAGAGTTATTCTCTCTCATGTCTTGGAATATTCCATATACATTCCTAGCCCTTGTCCTAGGATGGAACCATGAGACCTTTATTAGGGGATTTCTATCATGTTTGTAACTAAGACTTCACATAGTTTCTATATTCCACATCTCATAGGTTTGTAAGCTAGAGGATGTCTCCTATAGCTGTATTCATCAACACTCCCTCTCAACCAGGGAGGCATTCTCAATCAGGCCAAGCTTCTCATGGAAATACTCAAACTTTGTCTTGGCAAGTGGTTTAGTGAAGATATCGACAATTTGTTCATGGGTGGAAAGATATTGAACATGTACTATCTTCCTTTGTACCATATCCTTGATATAGTGGTACTTTATTTCAATATGTTTTTATTTTTCATGAAATGATGGATTCTCTGAGAGATTCACACAACTCTAGTTGTCACAATGAATGGTGGTAGGATCCATCTCATTTTCAAACAATTTTTTTAAGATTTTGTGAAGAAAAACAACTTCACGAACTTCCACACTTAGTGCAATGTATTCTTCCTTTGTTGTACTCAAAGCCACATAGATTTATTTTCTGTTGCACTAGGAAACCATATCTGATCCTAGGGTGAAGCAACTTCCTGAGGTCCTCTTTTTGTATACTACACTTCCTTCCTAATCAACATCAGCATACCCTTCTAGTCTTAGATCCACACTTGTTGCATATTTTAGGCCATAGCCAATAGTGCCATGTAAGTATCTTAATACGTGTTTTGAAGCTATCCGATGTGTCTATTTTGGTTGGCTCATAAACTAGCTAAGAACATTTACTGCATAGCAAATGTATGGTATGCTTTTAACCAGATACATCAAGCATCCAATAAGCTGTCGATATAAATGTAGATCTATGTCTCTGGAATTGGTATCATTAATCTTCTTCAAATCCATTACCATTGGGGTTGGCATGGATTTACAGTCTGTCATTTGGAATCTTTTTAGAATCTCCAAAGTATATTTTCCTTGGCTTAGGAAAATCTCATCTAATCTCTGCCATACTTATAGTCCCAAGAAGTAATGCATTTGGCCCAAATCCTTCATTTCAAATTTGGTAGTCAATTCCTACTTGCATTCAACAACGAGTCTTTTCGATATGGTGATGAAAAGATCATCGACATATAGGACTAGAATCAAACATTCATTTCCATTAATGATATAATATAACTTTGGGTCGGATGAGATTTCATTAAAACCCAAACTTATCAGTAAACCATCCATTTTATTGTACCAAGCATGTGGGGCTTGTTTTAATTCGTATAGGGATTTCTTCAATCTACAAACATGAGATTTTTTGTTGTGTATAACGAAACCTTCTAGATGTTCAATGTAGACTTATTCCTCAATTTCACCATTGAGAAAAGTTGTCTTTACATCCATCAAATGTAACTTCTAGCCCATGGAAGAAACTACAACAATGATGGATCGAATGGAGGTATAACTGGCTACTGGTGTGAAAGTCTCGTCATAGTTGACTCTCTCCATTTGTGAGAATCCTATGGCCATGAATCTTGCTTTATATTTTTCAATGCTTCCATAAACAACATGTTTGATTTTGTAAATCCATTTGGAAGTTACTACGAACTTCCCTTTTGGACTTGGGACAACATCCCATACATCATTCTTTAGTATAGATTGATATTATTTAGTCATGGCGTCTTTCCATACTTGTTCACCTGAGGCTTCTCTATGACAGGTTGGTTCTGAATCAATAATGTGAGTCATAGCTGAAAGGTAGCTAGATAATCTCTTAGGTTTCTTTCTTTCTCTACTTTCTCCTTGTCGAGTTTTATGTCTTTTTGCTTCTTCTAATGTTTGGTGTGCCAAAGTAGGTCTTTTGTGTCCAATAGTTATGTCTCTAGGTACATTACTTGGGGAAACTGAATCTGTTGGAGGGGCTATATCAATTTGTGTTGTAGGCTCATTTGGAACACCGTCTGTCTCCCTCTGAATTTTTGAATGAGGAGAAGGTATTTTTTCACCATCTATTTCCATCTGATATTATCTCAATTTCTGGAAGGCTACTTCTTCTTCAAAGGTGACGTCTCTTCTGTAACATCCTCCTCGTTATGACAAAAACTCTGATAGCATGTGCAATTTTTTTTTTTTTAAGGTGTGTGAGTGCGTGTAAAAAGGAAACAGACACGCTTGACTCTACGTCGCCACCCAACGACTAACAAGAAGAAACCACGATGATCACAACAAGAAGACATAAGGTGCACAACAAGTAACTGCAAGCATTAAACGACCATAAACATAAGGCGCACAACAAGTAACTGCAAGCATTAAACGGCCATAGACATAAAGCGCACAACAAGTAACTGCAAACATTAAACGACATACTGTGTTATGTACAGTAAGAACATAGAAGGAGGAATCCATAGTAGTAGATTTTACTATTTCTGCATAGGAAAGAAGGGCGTTTAATCTTAGTTCTCTGCTCCAAAGAGAGAGAAGGTCAGATAGGCTCCTGGCCGACTGCTCAGACAGAAACTAGTAATCTCTGTCACGAGGTCATAGTGGTGGGAAGTCTTCCTTTAAAGAGCCCGAGACTACTAATACGACCTTAGAGGTGTGTCGCAGAAGTGGAAACCCTGCCTTTAAAGGGCCCGAGAGTCTTGATACGACACTAGATTCTTTACACAGAAAATAATCACACACACAGATTTATATATACAGAGCGACTAGCTTTATCAGATCGAAGAGTCTGATATCATACAACTGTGAGTTTGGAAAATTTCAATTATAGTACTAACCCTAAAATTAATTAACAATCTCAATACATCCTATAAGTTACATATATCATAAAATTACAATAACATTATCTTAACAACCTCACATCTTATGTTATAATAACATTGCAACTAAAACATCAATCGCCAATCACATTACTCCTTGTATGCTACCAATGCAATGAAGTTACAATAACTTTACCATAAAATAAATCAACATTACATTGATCATAACTAAATAAAATGACGACCACCTTGCACCTTACAAGTTATCTACAACATTATTTCCACATTTCTATAAAACATATAACAAACATCAGCTTAACAGTTCCATAACCATTAGCACCAACATTACACATTTCATTATACTATCATTACCTTAAAATAAATACACTAACATTAACCTTACCCTAAACATTTAACATGAAGCATTACATTACATGTTTCTTCCATTGCGCGCAAGTCTCATTCATCAGGCAACATGCCATTCAATTCTTAAATAATCATGGGCACTAGAATAAGTAAGTTTAAGCCATCATTAGAAATAACTATATAAAAACTAAATATCTAGATCCACCATCTACTACATAAATCCTCAATGCATAAAAACCAAATCTATGTCAATCATTCACTACATACTAACTACTTCTCAAGTAGCGATAACTAAAACCATCTGTATTGCATCCATAAGGCCATAAGGTGCCATCTAAAACAACACTAAATATACATCAATAAGCTAGTCGGAACGTCGCCAAGGTTAACATGTAAGTAACATCAATTGAAGGCTAACTAGCTTGGATAAAATTAAAAAAGGAGAGCCATTAGCAATTGGACACTAAATGCAACCAGTTTTAGCAAGGTTAAATGCAACCCATCCTTAATTCAACGTTCCTTCCAACTAGTCATTACTCTTGATGACCATAGCATCTATATAAACTAGAATGCTGCCATTAAATGTACAATTAAGAGATCACAAGACCCTTATCGCAAGCAATTAATAATGCATTCTCAATCATAGATCAATTAGCAAGTTTGGAAATTGCAATATAGTCAATATTCACCACTCCACTGTAATCATTACACCTTCAAATTGGGCAGTTCTAATTTAACCATATTCTTATCTACTAGCTATTAACATTAATTGAAACATCAGCCAAATAAAGTAGCTTG
>ML825291.1:16486-42510 GCA_009831015.1 Picea engelmannii | reverse complement strand
ATAAAATTTTATGTGATGTTATTCCTATGGATGTTTGTCATCTATTGCTGGGTAGACCATGGCAATATGATAGAAATGTGATTCATGATGGGAGGATGAATACATATACCCTAGAGAAGGATTGGAGGACACACATGTTGCTTTCGATTAAAGATAAGGAGGTGAAGCCGGAAGTAACTAACACTGTACTTCTCATGAGTGGGAAGGAACTTCTTACCGAGGATAAGAAGAAGGAGGATCTGCAATTATTTGTGGTCAGAAAACCGAGAATTGTTCTAACTAGCACCAGAGTGGATGATTTGCCAAAAGAAGTTCATGGACTGTTGGAAGAGTTCGCTGATATAGTAGTGGATGAATTACCTCTTTCATTGCCACCGATGAGAAGTGTGAGTCGTCATATTGATCTCATACCTGGAGCTAGTTTACCAAACAAAGCGGCGTAGAGATTGACGCTGCAAGAGAATGAAGAAGTTAAAAGACAGGTCCAGGAGTTGTTGGACAATGGTTTGGTCAAGGAAAGATTGAGTCCGTGTGTTGTTCCGATAGTATTCAGTCCGAAGAAAGATGGAGGCTGGAGGATGTGCACTGATTCAAGGGAGATTAACAAGATAACCATCAGGTATAGATTTCCATTGCTAAGGATGGATGATTTAATGGATTTCTTAAGTGGAGCAATTTTTTTTTCAAAGATTGATTTGAAGAGTGGATATCACCAGATTCGCATGAGAGAAGGTGATGAATGGAAAACAACATTCAAGACAAATGAAGGTTTGTATGAATGGCTTGTTATGTCGTTTGTCTTAACAAATGTGCCAAGTACCTTTATGAGGTTGATGAATGAAGTCTTGAAGGATTTCATAGGAAAAGTTTTTATCGTATATCTGGATGATATACTGATTTTCAGTAAAACGAAGGATGAACATCTGAAGCATTTGGCCATTGTGATGAAAAGGTTACAGCAAGAGAAGTTGCTGATAAACATAAAGAAGTCCTCATTCATGAAGACATAGCTCATTTATTTGGGATTTGTTATTTCGGAAAATGAGATGAGGATGGATCCAAATAAGGTGGAGGTAATCAAGAATTGGCCATCACCGAGGAACATATTTGAGGTGAGAATTTTTCATGGTTTAGCTAGTTTCTACCGAAACTTCATTAGGAATTTCAGTGGAATTAGCGCAGCGATGATGGATACAGTGAAGAAAAGACATAAATATTTTCACTGGACTGAAGAGGCTAAGAAGAGTTTCAATTTGTTGAAACGGAAGATTATGGAACAACCAATTCTGGTCTTGCCGGATTTTCAAAAGACATTTCAGGTAAAATGTGATGCAAGCGGGTTTGCAATAGGAGCAGTCTTAAGTCAAGATGAAAGACCAATTGCATATTTCATTGAGAAGCTAAATGAAGCAAAGGTGAAGTATTCCACATATGATAAGGAGTTCTACGCCATCATCCAGGCATTGAATAAATGGAGGCACTATTTGATTCCAAAGGAATTTGTTTTATATAGTGATAACCATGCATTGAAGTTTGTGACTCAACAGGAAAAGTTGAATCAGAGGCATGTTAAATGGGTTGAATACATGCATAATTTCACTTTTGTGATAAAACATATTTCTGGTACTGCTAACAAAGTTGTTGATGCTTTGAGCAGGAAGTTTTTGTTGTTGCAGGAGTTCAAAGTCAAGACGTTAGGTTTTGATGATCTCAGAGAAATGTATGCAGATGATCCAGACTTTAAGGAAGCGTATGAAACAGTTGAGAATCCAATTCTCAGAGATATCAACAAATGGGTCGAATACATGATCCAGGAAGGATTGCTATTTAAAGGAAATCAACTGTGTATTCCAAATTGTTCCATGAGGGAGAATCTGCTGAAGGAGAAACACAGTGTAGGATTGGCCAGACACTTTGATCATGATAATACATTCACGAAGCTGAGCGATTCATACTTTTGGCCAGGGATGCGAGTAGAGGTCAAGAGATTTGTGGACAGATGTAGAATTTGCCAACATTCGAAGGGAAGGAAGCAAAATGCGGGTTTTTATCAACCATTGCCCATACCTGAGAAGCCATGGGATGAAATTAGCATGGATTTCATATTGGGATTGTTGAGGACACAAAGAGGATTTGATTTGATCTTTGTGGTAGTGGATAGATTTTCCAATATGGCACATTTTATCCCATGTTAGAAAACCAGTGACACGACTCACATCATGAACCTGTTTTTCAAAGAAGTCATTCGACTTCACGGCTTACCAAGGAGTATTGTTTCGGACAGAGATACAAAATTCATATGGAATTTCTAGAGAACCTTATGGAAGAAGCTGGGGACTAACCTGTTTTTTAGTTCATCTTATCATCCTCAAATGGATGGATAGACAGAAGCGGTAAACAGAAGCCTAGGAGATTTGTTGAGAAGCTTGGTGACAGAGAACCACAACAGTTGGGATAATACATTGCCGCAGGCAGAGTTTGCGTATAACGACTCAGTGAATCGGAGCACAGGCCATAGTCCATTCCAGATTGTATATGGCACGCAGCTGAGAGGAGTTTCTGAATTGAGAGATTCAGAACAGACTGCGACTAGGAGCACTAGTGCAGAAGAATTCGCAGAGGCGATGAAATAACTTCACAACCGGGTGAAGGAGTGACTGCAGAATTCAAGTCAGAAGTATAAGCGGAGAGTAGATCAGCATCGAAGACAACTTCAATTTGAGGTTGGTGACTTGATTCTAGCACATTTGAGAAGAGAAAGGTTCCCGAGAGGAACATACAATAAATTGAAAATGAAGAAAATCCGACCATGTAAGGTCTTGAAGAAAATTGGAGAGAATGCTTATGAAATTGAATTACCCGATGGGATCAGAATTTCTCCGATATTCAATGTCTCAGATTTGTACCCATACACAGCTAAGGAAGTAGGAACAAGTGATGAACAACCAGAGGTTTAGTTGCAAAAGCAGATGCCAGTTGCAGAGAAGCCACAAGTGAAGTACATACTGGACAAGAGAGTGAGTAAGAAGACCAGAAGGAAAGAATATTTTGAATATTTCTTCAAGTGGAAGGGCCACCTAGTTGAAGATGCCAGCTGGGAGAATAAAGCAGAGATTCTGAAGCATGGAAAAACTGTGTAGGATCTCATGGACAGCTTCCCATGAAATTTTTCAAGTGAGGGAGTATGATGCAAGAGCATCCCTCACATCAAGCGAGCCAACGTAGAAGTGGAAGACAGCTGGAAGGCGTCTAGCACAAATTTTTGAAATTTCCCTTGAAGTTGATGCACCAAATATAAATGAGATCATTTAATGAAGGCACCTTGGTATAATGTAATCATACCTTGAGAGCCCCACTCTCGTCTGATGTAGATGGAGTCATTTATAATAGTTAATGCAGGTAGATAGAAATTTAATTCTAGATTAGATTGTTCGAGAGTGCAAGAGGGAAACGGGATATAGACACCCTCATTGTGCATTGTAAAATAATTTAGGAATATTTAGAAGCATTGGAGAATAGAAGAGAAGTAGAGAGCTGTGTAGAAACACCCATGTATAGTTATTTGGATTAATAGAAGAGTTTAATTCAAATCCATGGAGTTGTGTTTGTTCTCTGTGTATGTATGTTGAATGCTATGCTCATGAGTATTTACTTCCTATTATGCATTTTCTTTACACGCTATGTATGAATGATTTCTTACTGAGTGTTTGAAATCTGAGAAAGGAAGTAGAAGAAATGAGCTTCAATTGTTTCTTTATCTGAGCAAGGATTCCTGCAAGGAGTGCAGTTGAAGTCGTCCGCAAGGAGTGCGTTGACAGAAGGCTCAGATAGTTTAACTCTTGTTCTCATTCACCCAGAAGTGAAATTGGGTTAAAGGAGCTGTGAAAGGAGTGTGCAAGCTAAGGAGAGTCTCAGTTGTGAATCTGAGTGAAGTATTGAAGGACTATTGCTGCAGGTGTGTGCAGAGTCGAAAGAACTCAACACTTGGAGGCGTTTGAGAACTGCCGCAAGGAATGCATGCAAAGACCCTCTTTGAGGTTGAAAGTGTGAGAAAACTCAAGATGGATAGGGTTTTCAAGCTCATCCAGGAGAAGCACTAGAATTTTGTGCCGTGGAGTGTTTAAAAGCAGGCATTGCACAGTTGCACTGCAGGCGGACAAGTTTCGTGGAGGGATACTTGGTTATTCTCTAAGAATCGCCAAAGGGAAGAAATTGATGGTCAGGATATTGAAAAGAGGATTTATGAAATCATGTCAACTGTTGGATCTACCAAAGAAGCGAGGAGGTTATGGCTGCATTCAAAGTTCAAGATCTAGGGGTCGCGAGCCGTTGGATCTTGAGCAGATACTCGTTAGCCATCTGATCTGACAGGAGCTGCACAGGGTGTAAACCCTCGTGAGTAGAGTAAGAACCCCAAGAGGCGTCAGGATATTGAGCCATCGAGGTTTGGAGAATCGATATTCACGAGAGAAGAAGATCGAGAACTTCCATAGAGAAAATCCCGGGAATATCTGGATCGTCTGTCAGTGGGGATGCATGGAAGCAATCGGAGCGATCGGGAAAAGTCCCAAAAAGGAAGTCGTCTATCGGTGTTTGGGTCATCGGGAGGTCAGGGATATTGGTGAAAAGGTGTTTTGTGCATTTTAGAATCGCAAACCAAGAAACCTCGACAAGGAGGAAGGTGTCAACGTGCGGCCAACTGTCAGCATGTCAGAAAGGAGGGAAGCGCCATTGTGGAAGCCAGTTGTCTGTATAGCGGCGAATCGAGATTCAAGGAATCGAGAATCCCGTGGGAAAGTGTTTTTCATCATTTGAAACCTTGTAGCCCCGATGAGGGATAAGACTGCGGTCACGGGGATAACGGTCATATGGACCAAAGCCTATAGCCAGGAGAGATAACACATAAAGAGTGCGTCGGGATTTGGGGGATCGCGATTCCTGAGGATGATTGTATTTTGGCATTAGAAATCCCAAAACCCCATTGAGGAATATGACTACGGTCGTATAAGGGGAGGTCACGTGGACCAAGAGATTAGCCTGGAGGGCTGACGAAAATTCGAGTGCATCGGGATTTTGAAGTCAGAAGTCCCGACGAGAAGGAATATAAGGCTGCAGTCTTATAGAAAACGATCGTGCAGACTAAAGACTCTTCCCGGGAGGCTAAGGTAGCAAGGGAGCATATCGAGGATCGGGGATCGGTGAAACAAGTTTTTTGGACATCACAAGTGCCAAAATTCCGATAGGAGGAACCCTGATAACAAAAGGCCAACATTGATTTCCCGACAGAAGAAGGGGAGATCCCGTGAGAGAGTGTTGTGGGTGAAAATTTCCCGATAGGGAAATAGAAGAACCTTTCAGTTCTTTAGGTTGAGGAAAGAGTAAAGATCCTATGAGCGAACGTGCCTAGCAGGCGCACCTGCATCACATGTGGTTGAAGTAATCCTATCGGGTGTCTATGTTCAGCCTTTACCTGCTGACACTCTAGACATCTAGCCACAAAGTTGACTATGTCGGCCTTCATTCCCTTCCAGAAGAATAAGGGTTTAAGGTCTTCCCTCATCTTTGTGACTCCTGGGTGAGCCATGTAAACTGCTCTATGAGCCTCGCTCAGGATCAACATCCTCAACTCGTCATTTGGCGGTACATAAATCCGACCTCTAAACCTAAATAACCCATCACTATAAAAAGCAAATCCCTCATATCGTGGTACCATCATTGTGTTTTGTCCGAAAAAAACCTCAACCTCTATGTACCATTCGTCGTCATGCTGTAAAGTGAGAATTTTATCACGTAACTTTGTCTGAAGAGGCAACACTGAGAAGATGCGTGGTCTCCGACTCAAAGCATTAGCCACTCGGTTCACTGTTCCCTTTATGTAAGTAATCTCGAAGTCGTACTCACTAAGAAATTTCGACCAACACCATTTTCACGCATTCAGGTCGCTTTGCGTAAAAATGTGTTTTAGTCCACAATGATCAGTCCTTAATTCAAATTTTCATCTAACAAGGTAGTGTCTCCAAACCTTCAAGGCATATACGATGGCTAATAACTCCAAATCCTGCGTCACGTAGTTCTCCTCATGCCTTCTTAGTTTCCTCGAAATGTAACCAATCACTCGTCCGTCTTGCATCAAGACTCTGCCTAAACCTTCCTTGGATGCGTCCGTTCATACCAAGAATTCTGCGTCCATGTCAGGGACCTTTATTAACGACGCTATGGTCAACAACTCTTTAAGCCTTAGAAATGCTTCCGCGCATTTCTCGGTCCAAAAAAACTTCTTGTTTTTCTTCTGCAATTCCGTGATCGGATTTACTATCTTCGAAAATCCCTCAACAAACCGTCGATAGTATCCTGCTAAACCCATAAAACTACGCACTTTTGTGACATTCATCGGCGCAGGACATTCCATAATAGCCTCAACCTTGGATGGATCCACGACGATACCTTCGCCGGAGATGACATGCCCTAAGTAGTTAATCCTCGATTGATAAAAAGAGAATTTGGACAACTTCCCATACAATTTGTGCTCTCGTAGACACTGTAGTACCAAGCGCAAGTGCTCATCATGCTCCTCCATCGTCCGAGAGTAGATCACGATATCATTAATGAATACTTGGACGAACTTGTCCAAGTACTCATGGAACACCTCGTTCATCAAACTCATGACTACCCCTGGGGCGTTTGTCAATCCAAACGGTAAAAAAATAAACTCATAATGTCCAAATCTCATCTTAAAGGCAGTCTTAGGGATGTCATCCTCCTTGATCCACAACTGGTGATACCCTGATCATCAATCAATCTTGGAGAATACAATCGCACCCTTCATTTGATCGAACAGATAATAAATTCTTGGTAAGGGATACTAATTCTTGATCGTAGCCTTGTTCAGTTGACGGTAGTCAATGCAAATCCTCCATGATCTGTCCTTATTTCGTATGAAAATAACTGATGCACCCCACGGTGACACACTAGGTCATATCAGTCCTAGGTCCAACAACTCCTTCAGTTTCACTTTCAGCTTTTGCAACTCGGGGGTCGACATCCGACAAGGCGTTCTTGCTATCGGTTCGGTCCTCGGTTTCAGGTCTATGGTAAAATCCAGTTCCCTTTCCAGCGGCATCCCAGGCAACTCCTCTGGAAATATGTCTGCAAACTTATTCACCACCAGAAGGTGTTCTAGACCTTCCACTACTCCCTTTTCGTTTAGCGCAAGGATCGCATAAAGCTTGCACCCCTTGCGCATACTCTTCCGTAACTGTAAGGAAGAGACGAACCTCAGGGATACTCCCTAGTTCTATCCTACAATCACATGCCTCTGTCCTTCATCATCGACCAAGCTCAACCATTTCATCTTACAGTTGAGTATCGCCTCAGCGAATCCAACCAATCCATACCAATCATGATGTCATAAGATCCTAAGATCGTGACGTACAAGTTGACCCTCGTGAAAAACTCTCCCAGGTTAAGGGCATAGCCCGTAACCTTTCCTCCAACCTTCTTCTTGGCTCCTCAAGCCATCTCTATGAAGCTAAACTCGTCCTGTTTGACTTCCTTTACCTTAATCCTTTTTAGCGCTGCACCAGAAATGAAACTCTCAGTAGCACCTGGGTATATCAAAATACTAAGGGTTTGGTCAGCGACAATACCTATCGTCTCGAGCATAGTCGACTGGTGCTCTGCCTTGCGGTTATTCACCCCTGCATGAATCTGATGGGCCTTGCCCATATCTCCCACTGTAGTGGGTCTGGTTGATCCAGACGCTCTAGTCCTTTCCACAAGACAGTCGCACTGGTAGTGTGGCTCCCCACACGTCCAACACCCCTTCTTCGGCCCAGTAGTCCTGGTACCCGAAGTAGAAGATGACGACCCACCATCCTGGAACCCAGGTCTATTCTGCTGAACAGGCCTAAACTGCTGCTACTACAGGCGACGCTGCTGCTGATGCTGTGGTCCCCAATAAGGTGCCCGCTGCTAAGGCAACGATCATCTGGGTGTAGTGAAAATGGATCCTCTCTGGAAGCCACCATATCCCGACGTATGTCTCGCTGGGGTATGGTGTTGCGGTTTACCAGATGAACCTTGCCTTGCTGGTCTCGCTGGAGTCTTGGTCCGACCTCCATTGACAAGCTCCTCCTCTACTATGAGGGCCTTTTGGACAACGTCGTGCAAGATTTGAGGCATCAAGATCCTAACCTTTGCACGCAGGCTATCATTAAGGCCAAACATGAACCAATTGACCTTGAGTTTCTCTGTGTTAAGGTGCGGAGCATACCAAAGCAGTTCCATGAAATGTGCCTCATACTCGGGCACTATATGACCTCCCTGTTGTAATGCGTTGAACTCATTAAGCTGACGCTCAATGAATTCCTCTGAAAGGTACCTCTCTAGGAAACATTCCTCGAATAGTTCCCATGACATGTCTTCAACTCCCTTGTTCAGTTGTGGCAGGAGCATCTTCCACCATAGAAGAGTGCTCCCCTTCAGTTGAAAGACCTCCATGCGGACCTTCATGTTGGAGGTATAATCGCGAAGTGCGAAGCACATCGCCATATTCTCAAACCATGCCTCGACGATGGCGCCATCCGGGGCACCAAAGAACTCAGGAAATTTAACCTTCTCAAGTTCACGGTGAATGCTACCTGTAACGACCGGTGCACGCGGTGGAGCCTCAGTGGGTGCCAGTGCCATGGCCTCGTCTCTATCCAATCGGCTGATCAGTGCCTCATACATGTGATGAAAAGATCTCATCATCCCAACAACATCGCCAACTGCTATCTGCTCCTGTCCAAGAACCTACTTGCCTCCCTGGGGGTTAGACCCCTCAGGCATGGATGCTACTGGAGGCGTCACGCCTCCTCCACTAGCACCCCGTTGTCTGCCTCCGCGGCGTCCTCTAACCATGATTACCTGCACGCACATAATAAACTCGATCAACAACAGTATAATCAAATCTAATCATGTCAACAAAAGCCGTAGCGAATCCCAAGTCATGGGTCGAACCAGCTCTGATACCATATGTAACAACCTCCTCATTACGACAACAACTCTGATAACAGGTGCAATTTTTTTTTTGTTTAAGGTGTGTGCGCGCATGTAAAAAGGAAACAGACACACTTGACCCTACGTTGCCACCTGATGACTAACAAGACACAACCATGATGATCACAACAAGAAGACATAAGGCGCACAACAAGTAACTGCAAGCGTTAAACGACCATAGACATAAGGCGCACAACAAGTAACTACAAGCATTAAACGACCATAGACATAAGGCGCACAACAAGTAACTGCAAGCATTAAACGACATACTGTGTTATGTACAGTACAAACACAGATGGAGGAATCCATAGTAGTAGATTTTACTATTTCTGTATAGGAAAGCAGGGCATTTAATCTTAGTTCTCTGCTCCAGAGAGAGAGAAGGTCAGATAGGCTCCTGGCTGACTACTTAGGAAGAAACTAGTAATCTCTATCAGGAGGTCGCAGTGGTGGGAACTCGGCCTTTAAAGAGCCCGAGACTACTGATACAACCTTAGAGGTGTGTCACAAGAGTGGAAACCCTACCTTTAAAGGGCCCGAGACTTTTGATACGACATTGGATTCTTTACACAGAAAATAATCACACACACAAACTTATATATAAAAAGCGAATAGCTTTATCAGATCAAAGAGTCTGATATCATACAACTATGAGTTTGGACAATTCCAATTATAGTACTAACCCTGAAATTGATTAACAATCTCAATACATCCTATAAGTTACATATACCATAAAATTACAATAACATTATCTTAACAATCTCACATTCTATGTTATAATAACCTTGCAACTAAAACATCAATCGCCAATCACATTACTCCTTGTATGCTACCAATGCAATGAAGTTACAATAACTTTACCATAAACTAAATCAACATTACATTGATCATAACTAAATAAAATGACGACCACCTTGCACCTTACAAGTTATCTACAACATTATTTCCAGATTTCCATAAAACATATAACAAACATAACCTTAATAGTTCCATAACCATTAGCACCAACATTAAACATTTCATTTTACTATCGTTACCTTAAAACAAATACACTAACATTAACCTTACCCTAAGCATTTAACATGAAGCATTACATTACATGATTCGTCCATTGCGCACAAGTCTCATTCATCAGGCAACATGTCATTCAATTCTTAAATAATCATGGGCGCCAGAATAAGTAAGTTTAAGCCATCATTAGAAATAACTATATAAAAACTAAATATCTAGATCCACCATCTACAACATAAATCCTCAATGCGTAAAAACTAAATCTATGTCAATCATTCACTACATACTAACCACTGCTCAAGTAGCGATAACTAAAACCATCGGTATTGCATCCATAAGGCCATAAGGTGCCATCTAAAACAACACTAAATATACATCAATAAGCCTGTCAGAACTTCACCAAGGTTAACATGTAAGTAACATCAACTATAGGCTAACTAGCTTGGCTAAAATTAAAAAAGGAGAGCCATTAGCAATTGGACACTAAATGCAACCAGTTTTAGCAAGGTTAAATGCAACCCATCCTTAATCCAACGTTCCTTCCAACTAGTCATTACTCTTGATGACCATAGCATCTATATCAACTAGAATGCTGACATTAAATGTACAATTAAGCGATCACAAGACCCTTATCGCAAGCAATTAATAATGCATTCTCAATCATAGATCAATCAACAAGTCTGGAAATTGCAATATAGTCAATATTCACCACTCCACTATAATCATTACACCTTCAAATTGGGCAGTTCTAATTTAACCATGTTCTCGTCTACTAGCTATTAGCATTAATTGAAACATCAGCGAAATAAAGTTGCTTGCTATTAATACATACTAACTAATATAAAGTAGTTGTTGTTATGAAAATTTAACTAATACAAGGCAGATTTCCTTCATTAAATAAGGTAGATTGCTATCATTAACCCAAATAATTGAATTGCTAATTCAGAAAACATTACTGACAAGGGAGGTTGCTCTTAACAATAAAGTCGATTTACCATTATGCCAAAATTGAATGCATTCAATTAATTCGAAATAATCCAATCTCAACCGGCACTTAAAACATGAGAAATACTTTCCTACTTCAGGTTTAGAATACAATCCATTAAGATTTTACGAGGGATAGGGTGTCTCTAGATTAATGGTTTAATATATAAATTTTGTCTCTAACTGAAAACAAATAATTTAATAAATAAGGTGTCACAAGGATAGTGCATTGTCCTGAGGTTAACAGCTGATTAAAAACATCAAGAGCTATCATGTCCAACAATTGTTGCCAGAATGAATTCTCAAATCTAAATTTACAAAAATGAAATTCCCATACATCTATTGCCAGAACGAATTCTCAGATCTAAATTTACAAAACGAAATTTCCCATACAACTATTGCCAGAACGAATTCTCAGATCTAATTTACAAAAACTAAATGCCCATACATCTGTTGCCAGAACGAATTCTCATATCTAAATTTACAAAACGAAAATGCCCACAGTGATATACAAGACTCCCATAGTAATAGAAAATGCCCATAGTAATATAAAAATACCCACATCAATATAAAAAATCCCACAGAAGTTTATAAACGCCGACAACAATGTAAAAACGCCCACGACAAAGGTAAAAATGCCCATTGGGATATTTAAATGCCCACATAAATGTAAATACACCCACATAAGTGTAAAACACCCACGGCAATGTAAAAACACCCATGGCAAAGGTAAAAACGCCCACTGGGATATTTAAACACCCATAGAAATGTAGATACACCTACAGAAATGTAAAAGCGCCCATGTCAAAGGTAAAAACGCCCACTGGGATATTTAAACGCCTACAGAAATGTAAATACACCCACAGAAATGTAGAAATGCCCACAACAATGTAAAAATGCCCACGATAAAGGTAAAAACGCCTACTGGGATATTTAAACGCCCACAGAAATGTAAATACACCCACAGAAATGTAAAAACGCCCACGACAATGTAAAAATGCCCACAACAAAGGTAAAAACGCCCACTGGGATATTTAAATGCCCACAGAAATGTAAAAACTCCCAAGACAATGTAAAAATGCCCACGACAAAGGTAAAAATGCCTACTGGGATATTTAAACGCCCACAGAAATGTAAATACACCCACAAAAATGTAAAAACGCAGACAACAAACGCAAGGCACAACGGGAGATCACATAGATCCAAGGAAGGTTGGCAATGCCGAGATCATAAAATTCTTTTATCTAATACCGACATGCAACAACAGAGTAAGAAGTAATATTTTTGTAACTGTCCCACAATTACAATCGCCGAAGAGCAAGGCAAGAAACCAATTAATCCAACAAGAACCCAAGCCGTTTGAAGTTAATTATTTTTCATCTCACAATGCCAATAGAAATGTTGTTAACAATAAGAGAGGGATAAGGTCCTAATACCTTCTATCATGAAAATGAAAAACATACATTTGCCTTAACTCCCGCCTCAAATGATGACCCTGCGCTCCGTGCCACTCCTGCTCCACGTTGCTCCCGCTCGCTGACGATAGAGACTACACCGGTACCTTCCAGCCAATCGCTAGGGGCACTCTGCTTCCCCCTTAGCCCCCCGAGCCACAAAGGGGCCACACACAATCCAGATGGTCCGTCTAGCTTCCCAACTTGCTTTGCAAGGCCGAGCTACCACTCCTATCTAAGCTGGAAAATCCCAACTCTCCACAAGTAATCAGTCAAGTCTCAATTCCGACAGTGTAACATTACACTAACAGTCGATCCCTTTCTTCCTCATCTTCCCTTTCTTATATAGAGTTTTTCCAACCTCGAACTTTCCCTAAATCACATTTTAATTAAGTTTTAATAAAAATATTCTAAATATTCTCCTTCGCACAAGTGTCATCCATCCCCCTCTTTCCTCAAATAATTATTTTCTTTAAATTGTTAAAATACTCATTTCCCTCACCCACCTAGATTTGCTCCTAAATTTTCTCCTAGGTGTTCCTAGATGCCCTTACATGTTTTAAATAATTTCCCTAAAAATGAAGTTGCTAAATTAGCTCAAATTAAAAGGTTCTTAATTGTAGATTCCTTACTATGTTGACCTCGCTTTTTACCATAAGTTCCCAACTTTCCTTTATTATGTTTCCTCCATTACTTAGTTTCCTAATTCTTATTATTCTCTTCTTTCCCCTCTTTATTAGAGCCAAAATGGCAGTTGCGCTATTTACTCTTTTCCCTTTATTATTAATTTAAAATCTTTTTATACTTCCACAAGTTAATAATTTATTTCCTCTTTACAAATTTAAAACCACGGATTTTAATTAAATTATTCCTCTCTTCATTTTACCCTCTAAATTTAAGAAGAATAAAACTATTACTTAAGTGGGTTTTAGTTTATATCTTTATTTTTATTTTTATAGAGTCTTTTTCTCAAGGCTAAACAAAATTTTACCCTAGAGAAGTTTTAGACTTAGGTTTAGATTCTGAACTGGGCAACAATTATTTAGGGAAGTCATTTTAAGAATTTCTTAAGGTGTTAAATGTCTTAGGGCCACCTAGGTTTGTTCCTTCCTCAACATCAATGCGACATTTCCTTCAAGACGCACCACGTGCTCCAAGGGTGCCACTCGCCCCGGTAGTTTCTCTTGGGTGACGTGCCCTTCAGGATACACCACATGCTCCAAGGGTGCCACTCGCTAACTTGTGTTTCTTTCACGCAACGTGCCCTTCAGGATCCACCGCGTGCTCCAAGGGTTCCACTCATCGACTTGTGTTTCTTTTGCGCGATGTGCCCTTCAGGATGCACCACGTGCTCCAAGGGTGCCACTCGTCGACTTGACTAATTGGTAGACATCTATAACCCATGGAGTCAACAATCTGCCGGGTGAACTTGTGGGAGACTAAGG
Source organism: Picea engelmannii (assembly GCA_009831015.1). Lineage (NCBI taxonomy): Eukaryota > Viridiplantae > Streptophyta > Pinopsida > Pinales > Pinaceae > Picea > Picea engelmannii. Next base: position 28,577 of record ML825291.1, on the reverse strand, counting down.
GCTCTAAGGAATAAGGCCCCTGCCTTATTGCACTCCCCTTAGAATCATCATGAGCAACTGTCGCAGTCTTCCCTCACAACATCGTGGATCCTCTCGAACTAGGTAATCGTTAACCTATAGTTCGAGCCATGACGATAGTGTTAGTAGGTTGTGGCAGGGCTGCTATCCACACCTCTCCCTCAACCTCTATGGAAATCATGTGTGACCCCTTTACAACATATGTGAGTCTGGTCGGCAAGCTATCATCAGCCTGCATCATCAATAATCGTGTCAAAACATGTCAACATCATATCATCAAATCAATGAAATATCACGGTAATAAAATGAACCCAAATAGCACACTCTCTGACTCAATCCGGAGTCCAAGGGGTTCCATCGATGCCTCTGCATCCTCAAGGTCCAAAACCCTGCACACTCAATAAAAATGAGTCAATAGAACCTGTCTACGTCAAAGCAATAAAACATCATGTCATCTATCATAATGCATCATAATCAAGGATAAATGTTTTAACATCATAAAAGTCCAGATCACTTGTGAGCAAGTGTCCTCACAAAATAATTTTTCTCAATGCGCCAGAGCGGGATGTTTCATACACCCCCTCGTGGTCTAAACTTCGTCTCGAAGTTTCTCAGTATAAATGCCGAAATAAAAGTACCACAGTATCATAAGTCTATCTATCAAACAAAAATGGAAACTGCTGGCGCATATCATATGCATCCTCCCAGGTCACCGAGTGCGGACTATAACTGTCCCACTAGATATTGACCTAATCTACCGTTTGACATCGTAACTGTCGAATGAAATGATCTAAGATGTGGATCGGCTCAGTCGTGAGCGCTCCCTCATCCGATACCTGCAACGAACTCATGTCAATGATGTGTGTAGGATCACTAATATAATGTCTCAAAATAGATACATGAAAAACATCGTGCATATGCCTCAAAGAATCAGGCAAGGCTAGTCGATAGGCCATGGGCCCCTTTCTCTCCATAATCTCGAAAGGTACCATGAACCTAGGAGAGATTTTATCTCCCTTTCCAAACTTGATCGAACTCTTATGCAGTTTAACCCGCAAGAAGACTCTATTTCCGACCTTGTAACTACGGTCGACTTAGTGTGCATCGACATAACTCTTCTATCGATACTACGCTTCTTTAATCCTTTGTATTATGGTTTGCATTTGCTCTTCCATTTATTGGATCACTTCAGGTCCCACCAGGACCCTATCCTCAAGCCGATCCCAACTCAAGGGTGTTCGACATGGTCTCCCATGAAGAAACTCAAAAGGCGCCATCTTAATGGTGCTCTGGTAACTGTTGTTGTAAGCAAACTCTACTAGAGGTAAGAATTCCTCCCAACGCTTTTGTTGGTTCATCACGTACATGCGCAACAAGTATTCCAAGGTTTGGTTCATTTGTTCTGTCTGTCCGTCCGTCTCTGGGTGATATGCAGTACTAAAGTTAAGTTGGGTTCCCAAGTCCTCTTGGAAACTCGTTGAAAATTGTCCAATAAACACCGATCCTCGATTGGATATAATCTTATTAGGCATGCCATGCAGCCTCACAATCTCACTGATGAAAACTCTCGCTATTTCAGGTGCCCGATACATCGTACGCATAGGAATAAAGTGAGCACTCTTTGTCAGAGTGTCTATTACTACAAAAATCAAGTCGTGTCTCCTTGCCGTCAGTAGCAATCCATCAATAAAATCCATCGAAATAACTTCCCATTTCAATTTCGGAATGGCATGTTGATGCAGGAGCATCCCTCAAGTCAAGCGAGTCAGTGCAGAAGCGGAAGACAGCTGGAAGGCGTCCAACACAAATTTTTGAAATTTCCCATCAAGGCACCTTGGTATAATGTAATCATACCTTGAGTGCCCCGGTCTCGTCTGAAGTAGATGGAGGCATTTATAGTAGTTAATGCAGGTAGATAGAAATTTAATTCTAGATTAGACTGTTCAAGAGCGTAAGATGGAAACGAGATATAGACACCCTCATTGTGCATTGTAAAATAATTCAAGAATAGTTAGAAGCATTGGAGCATAGAAAAGAGGCAGAGAGTTGTGCAGAAACACCCATGTATAGTTATTTGGATTAATAGAAGATTTTAATTCAAATCCATGGAGTTGTGTTTGTTCTCTGTGTATGTATGTTGAATGCTATGCTCATGAGTATTTATTTCATGTTATGAATTTTCTTTACACGCTATGTATGAATTATTTCTTACTAAGTGCTTGAAATCTAAGAAAGGAAGTAGATGAAATGAGTTTCAATTGTTTCTTTATCTGAGCAAGGATTCCTGCAAGGAGTGCAATTGAAGTCGTTCGCAAGGAGTGCATTAACAGAAGGCTCAAATAGTTTAACTCTTGTTCTCATTCACCCAGAAGTGAAATTGGGTTACAGGAGCCATGCAAGGGTTATAGGAGCTTCTTCAATAAATTATCAGAAACAAGATTCAGAATTTTCTGCAGAATTTTGACGAAACCCTAGAAGCTCTTAGGGTCAAAATTTTGAAAATTCTCGGAATTTAGTTCTGAGACTTGCTGGAGGTAGGATTAAGAAGTTAGTACCTCTATAATTATTTTTCAGCCCAATCATGCAAGTTATAGTGGTGAGAATTCTCTAAAAAGGAGGTCGTACGTATTTTCTGGAAACCCTAGGAGGGTCATAGGATTTTTGTAATTGAGAGAGTATATGTTCTGGAGAAGGCTTGTGTAATGGGATCTTCAAGACCTATGCTCTGATACCATGTCGGGTTTTCATAAGCTAGGTTAAGAATTTAGTTCATTTAATTTCATCATGTCTTAACCATAAACAAGAATGTTGCAACAACCAAGATCACAAGAAGAAACACCATGCACAAGTACAAAAGATATATCCTAGGAAACCCTTCTTAAACAAGGAAGAAAACCCAGCCAAATCCTTTGCTATATTCTTCAAGAGAAAGACCTTTCACCACCAATAAATACTTAGCATTCAAGAGGGTGCTTAAGCCCTAGAAACCCTAGCACCCAAGAGAGGTGTGCACCTTTTCCAAAGAGAAGTACTTGCTCAAATTTCCAAAACATGTGAGGAGGATATGATTCTACAATGGATAATCATCTCCTACTTATATTAGACTTTGACTGATTTAGCAAGGGAATCTTATTGGGACAACAGGGCCAACCTATCTAAGTCAAATACACTTTATTATTACATTTATTATTATAATTAATATTTTCATTATTAATTACCTTATTTATATTAATCATATTAACATAGGGACGACTTGTACCCTTTATATAATAACTAGGGTTATAGGTAGGTCTGACTCTTAAACAATATATAGAAAAGGATCTGATACACCCACTAGTGCTCATCCACCAAGGGCCACATCAATAGGGATACCATAGACCTAAGTAAATGCATTACACAGATGAGCTAGGTCCTCACACATGCACTCATGCTCGTCAATAGGCACATCTTCTCTACAGATCTGCTTTCTTACTGCCACCAACAGGAGGATCATATGGAGTCTTCACATCAACTATACTATTGTTCAGAGGAGGCCATCACATCATCTTTGTTTTTATTCTCATGATGATGTGCCCAACGCTTTTTTGAGATTTCCCAGGTTCAACATGTGCTCAGCCACAGGAACATCCTAACTCAATAGATCACTTTTCCACCAGATGATCATCTGGAGTTATTCTCTCTCACGTAATGGAGGATGCCATATACATTCCTATCCCCTTTCCCAAGATGGAACCACACACCCTTTATTAGGGGATTTCTCTCAGGTTTATAAGTTGAGAGTAAGACTTCACATAGATGCTATATTCCACATCTCACAGGTTTGTAAGCTAGAGGATGTCTCCTATTGTTGCATTCATCAACACTTGTAAGGTAAAGGAGGTGGGTGGAACCACAAAAAATAATATAAGTGATAGGTACCATGAGGATCAATATGAAAAGGGGAATATAATGGGAGAGGTGGAAAATAGGGGTGTCGGGAAAGAGGTTCAAGTCCACTAAAAAAAAGGTACCACCATGATCAAAGTGAGGATAATAATTGAATGGGATAGGTCCTGAATAAGGGTGTTAATGAGATTTATACTGCTACGGAGTTAGACTTCGATCTCAATAATACTGCAGTGTTGAAAGGCCCAAATTCATGACACAAACAAATGTGTAGTAATTTCGCAACCAGAATGCAGGAGGTAAAGTTGTACAAAAATATATCTCGGATTTTCTGTATATGTTTCCATCCCAAGGGTTAGGGTATTCAATGTTTATATAGAAAAGGTTTTCCTTGTTCTATAGCTCTCTGATATAGATGCGAGGTTGAATAGTAGTACTAGACCCAATATTTTAGGCAACCAACTAAGGAGGCCAAAATGTGCCCTTAGCCATACTACCCAACTACCCAAGTACTAGAGAGTATATTTTTGGGCAAGGATGATTTTACGGGATAAATTTCACTCATGGGATAATTTTCCATGGTTTTTCCCAAAAAAATATTCTCCATTATAAAAACGATTTTCACAAATTCTATAGGATAAAATTATTTTACCTTAAAAATCGCCGAACTTTTATATAAAATATATAAAATCCTTATAGATTTGAGTATTTTTACAAAAATATCGCCAAAAATTTATAGTTGGCATATGAAGGATTAGTAAGATTTGCCAAATTTTATTACATCTTAAAATAATTTTCCATCCTTAAAATCATCCCTTTTTTTGAGTGTTTTTCTCGGTGGCACTATAGAAGTTAGTCGACTGATTGGTTTAACTATGGAGGGATTCAGGATATCTAGGTCGATATGTATACAAGTGTTGTTTGATGTGCTACAACTCTAAGGGGTAACAATACGGGTTATGAGGGCATCCAACAATGTGTGCTTAAGTACCACTTATAGATCTTACATGTATGCTTCCCTGACCGTGGATTTATGTGTTGAATGACATATCTCTATAGATTTAATACATCAGAATACGTCTCTACCCTAAAAAAAAATAACCCACAATTTTCCCCAAAGGAAAGTGCTCTAATACCACTTGTAAGGTACCAAATTTATTGTAATAGCAGAAAATAGAGACACTGCAAAAAATAATAGCAGAAAAACATAGTATATGAAACCACACCACCAAAATAATACCTTTATTGATATGAAACAATTTTCACTTGCCTCTTCGAGGAGGAAACCTCCATTAGAGAAACTCTCTATTACAATAATTGTACCTACACGAGGGGTTAGGGAGGATAGGTCCCTAACAAAATTCAAATTCTCATTGGATGAAAATGAAAATATGATAGTAATAAACAATTTACCTCGTGTCTTATGTCCTTAGGAGGGATGGTTTCACTATTGAGAGGAAATGAAAATTTGTGATAATTTCCAAAATGTGGAAATGTGCGGAATCTACGAATGGAGTTATCAAAGATAATGTAGAGCATAGGAAACATGGTGTCTTTGGAAGGACGATGAGAACTGATTCTTTCTTGAGAGTTTGGAAATAGAGGATGTACTATAATAATGAAAATTGATTTGGTAATTTTTTTATTTACCCTACATTGATGTGCATGATGACAGTGAGAAACACTAGTGCATAATTGTCAATGTCACTCATGCGCTTTATTCAGTTTGTGTCATTTCTATCATAAAGTATGCCAATTATTTTGAACATTGATGCACCAGTGTGTGATTTTTCATGTACGCACTGGTTTCTATCGACCTTAAAGGTGAACTGATAAAAAAACATATGTTCTCCTTCCTTCACTAACAACCTCTGCTATAAATGAAGAAAGGATATATTTTTCAAGGAGATCCCATAATAACTTCTCCAAGAAGGTGTTCACCTTGTAGTAATTAAAATTCATCAATATTCCTTTAATCACATCACTTTTTCGCATGTCTACAAGGAAAGTAACAAGGAAGCTGATACAATATCCAAGAATGGCATGAAATTGCAAGAAGTCAATTGGGATATGAAAGGGTGCCAACAAGGACAAATTTCGACTTATTTTTATGAATGGTGGCTTTAGAAATTTCTCCCTTTCTTAGAAGAATTTCTAAAAGACTCTTATATAGTGCTAACCCATGAATTTTTGGAATGCTTCACGAAGTAAATGTGATTTTATCTTTTTTAATAGTGATGCTAATATTTTTTAGATTATGGTTGTCAAAAGGGTGGTGTGTGACCGAGTGATATGGAACAATTTTTGTATATGTAAATTTCAATATTGATTTATATATGAGTTCTTGGCTGGTTTTTAATCACAATTTTTTAAGATATTGAAAGATAAAATAAATCAAGAATGTAAATTTATGTGAATAAGTTGTATTGTTTGAATATAAGAAAATTATGAAATTTAAACATACAAAATTTAGTGACATAGTTATTTTTGAAGTCATTAGATTTACATCTTATGGGTAATAACTAGTAGTGAATAGTTATTGATACCTTCAAACTAATAATAAGAATTAACTTTTGTGTGTGTGTTTACTATTTAGTTGACTAAAGTCTCAATACAGTGCTTTCTTAAGGTCTTATAAACCAAATAAAAGTGAAGGGATATAATGAAATAAGTTAAAAAAGGTTAAAATTGGGGAGCACATATTTCCATAAAAAAAAAAAAATGTTTTAAATAGATTCGCTTTAAAAAATATATAGATAACCTTATCTCAAGGGTTTTGCCACATTTTAAACTAACCCAAATATAGATAACACTTCAAAATTGACTTTAAAAAATTAAATAATTAAACCCCTAAATTTGAATAAGAAAATAAAAATTGCTATACAAATAGATTGTTCCATCTCACTTAAACTTTGGGTAGATAGCAAGAGTTAAAAGATATAAACTATCATGAACCTCGAATGTATATACAAGGCCACGTTCGAAAGGAGGACTGCAGGGAGTGGAGTGGAGTGGTAATGGAGGGACTGGGAAATGACAACGTGAGAATTATTAGTTGTACTACGACTTTTGAGCTTCATCTTCCCATTTCCTGTCGAAACCCAAAGCCAAACCCTAACCCTACTCCTTCCCTCAAACTTGTCAACTACGGTGCTGATGTTCGCGTCCTATGGCAATTGCTTTGTTCGGGAGGATTGTGGGGACTCAGATCAACAAACATAAAGACACCTGGGAGCGCCCGCAGGTAAGAATCTACTTCATGCAACCCCTTATTGCGATTCTTCCTCGTCGAGGGTGGTAGACACCCAACTCTTTCCTCCTGAAATGAAGAAGGTGACATATTAGTCCTTCAATTTGAATGTCCTAGAAGATGATAAAGATGGGCAACTCTTTGCCCCGCCGCTTGAAATGATAATCCCGTTGTCGTGGCCAGTAGAAGATGATTAATGCTTCCGTTCTCTCTTGTGGATTGGATTTGATGAAAACATAGGCATTTTTTTTTTTTTTTGGTTGCATAGCAGTAAGATTCAGCCGGATTAACCTGTTGTGTATGGATTATCTATGCAGTACGGAGAAGATACTGCTACTTTGTATTTCTTACCTCTGGCTGTGCAATCCTGGTTTGTCCATGTCTGTTGCATTTAACATTTCAAAATGTTATAGTCAACCTTCATTACAATTCTCTGCGTAATACTTCATAAGTTTAAGGTTTATCTTTGTATAAGTTCATATGCACATTAATGAAATGGTTGACAATACTAGGTGTTTAAAATTTGTTTTGGTCACGAATTTCAAAAGAATATGATGGCTCTAACCTTGTTAGAATTATGTTTATAAAAAACAAATCTTTGACAATGAGTGTTTTAGAACTTTCTTGATGAAAATTAAGTATGGGTGCATAAAGGTGTTCCGTGCATATTAGTTTGTACAAGATTGTATTTATATTTCATTATGATATAAAATAAAAATTTGTATTTTTAAACATTTATATTGTATGGTGAAAACTTTCAAAAATAGTATTAATATTATATATAGATATATTTTTTTAGAGGTTTAATATTATAAAAGAAATTTTAAAAATAAATTAAGAATAATTTATTAGTGGGTCTAATGGTTAATATGTTCCACAAAGAAATGAATTTCATATACCAATTTGATATTTGTCTTGCTAGTAGATTATTATTATTATTATTATTATTATTGATGATGATGATGATGATGATGATGATGATTAACGTCCATTAAGATCTAATTGGTCTATCGGACCTTAAGACGGTAAGTGATTACTTGTGATTCTTTAGAATTTTGTTTCTGCGCACCATTAAGAGAAGCTTTCCAAGATCACCATACTTTTGTTGAGTTAAGATGTTAGGAAGTTTGGTAGTGTGATCAATATTTTGAAAATGAGATCTAATATGGATATAGGCTCGACAGTCTAAGAGAAAGTTCTTTTCATCTTCAACCTTCTTAGTGTCACAAAGGTGGCACACTCTTTCATCCCATGGTGTTTTAGGAATTGACCAACGCCCAATTTCACTATGGAGCTCGTGAGAATTTGTTCTTATCTTAGAAATGCTTATTTTTTTCTTTACACTTGGAAAAACAGACAGATAATTTTGATCTTCTATATTAGGGTTGATTACATCTTTATAATACCTTAATTTTCTTTTTTTCCTTTAACTCTTTATCACACCACATTTTTTCTTTAAATTTTGATTCGACATTTTTTTTAATAGTATCTTTATTCTCCAAAATGGTTTCTTCCATGATTCCCCAATAGTTCAGCCAAGACAAGGCATCTTTATGCCATCCTCACTTGAGTCGATGGTGGTTATGACTTGATTTTGAAGCAATTTCAGGTAGCCTCTTGTATTCAACGTTGTTTAACTTGTTCTTATACATTAGGTATCTAGTCATAGCCATGCTCTTTGATGTAGCACGACCCCTCCAGGCACGTCTGCTACCACCAAGACCTTCTTTTCCCTTGGCCCGAAGAGCTAGAATGCTCTCCAAAAACTCCCCTTTATCGGAAGTTTTGCACCCACAAGATGCTCTTTGTGTTTTCCCTTGTGCTATCGGGAAATCGGATCTCACAAAATCGTGAGTCCTGAAAGCGCAGGATCAGTTCTCGCCAATCCCCAAATCTCGATTGACTACTCGTCCCCGGATTCCTTACCCCTTATCGGGAATTGATCCCGTTGGGAAATCGGTATATATGAGGTCACAATTTACTCCCCTCGCGAATCCCCGATTCCCGATCTACGATGGCACTCTCGCTACTGCCTTAGCTCCTCTGGCTATCCTTTTGCATGTGACCACTGTCCTCAAGACCATGGTCCTTATTCCCTATCGGACTTTCAGAATTCGCGAGTTCAAACAGTGTAGAACTCACACCTTTGGGATCTCCAATCCTCGACTTCCGATGCCACCTGTCCTCTGCTTTGACGCCTGTGGCCCCCGCTCCAATGGAAATTGGAATTTCGCGTTTCGAGAATTCGCGATTCTTGTTGCACAATGTCACAGACCTTCCAAGTCCCGATCTCTGATATGGGCGACACCTGTCAACACCAAATGCTATCACTGTGGGACCCATCGCAATTTGGAGTTTCATGAATCCTCCATGATTCTCTCGACACCAAGATCTCGGAAGTGTCGAACCCCGATGCACATGCGGGCACTCTTCTCCACGTCACCCTCTCCTCGTCGCACTATCGGATATCGCGGGATCATCATTCAATTGTAACAATTCCTTTGCATGGGAAAATATTGATTGTTGAACCTCGACTCTCCGGATTACTGACACGTGTCCAGTCCGGGATCCACGGTTATAATCCTTTCGAAAAATCGTGAATCGCGATTTCTCCCTGTGAGAATTCTATGTCCCTGGGGACCCCAATTCTTTGATGAATTGAACCCTAATCAGCTCCGACTCTTGCCCTACATACTAAAGCTTAAACCATGTGGAACTTCCCCAAAATCTGACAGCTGTCAGGAATTCGCTAATCTTCCCGCGAATCCTGACCGTTGAATTCTCCTCTTTGGAGATTTCTCAAAAATGACTAAGTGTTCCTTCTCGCACTTCTTCCTTCAAAGCTTGCACTTGGAACTCGTTCTTGGAACATCCACGCACAACTCCCAGTGCTTCCCTTTGATGATACCACGGGGTGCTACACCTCCTGAGCTCGTCAACTCTGACTCTCTCAGAGGTTCTTGGGCACACTCCTTGCGCTCGACATTCAACAACTTCCCAGGTGTTGAATCCTTCAGACTCTGTGCACTTTCTGCAACAACAGTCTTCAATCTCCCTTTGCTCAGACTAACAACTGATACTCCTTCTTCCGCCTGTGCACTCTTCCCACGACTTCAACAACCCAATCAACTTCGAGGTGAATGAGAACAAAGTTCAACTACTGAGCCTTCATCAACGCACTCCTTGCGGATGAATTCAACTGCACACTTTGCAAGAATCTCTTGGCTCAGATAGAGAAACAATTGAAACTCATTTCCTCTCAGACTTAAGTTAAAACCTGAAATCACATCCATAGCATATACAAAACAAATGCCTATCCAGGAAACAAACATTCATGAGCATAACATAAACACACATTGAATAGACACATAACCATGGATTTGAATCATAATTTCATTCTATTAATTCAACATCTGTAAATGGGTGTTCTTCACAGTTTTCTCTGCTTTCTCTTCTCTCTCTTGAATGCTTGATTCTCATCTTACAATAATACAATGAGGGTGTCTATATCCATTTTCCCTCTCGAAATCTAAAACTGTCTAATCTAGAAATAAAAATCCTATCTACCTACATTAAATATATTAAATGCCTCATCTACCTAAGGACGAGAGCTTAAAGGCTCAAGGTCCATTACAATCTACAAAGTTTGCTTCATTAAATCCAACATTAATGTTTGCGCAACAATATCAAGATGTTTTCAAAATTTGTGTTGGCGCTGTCCAGCTGTCTTTCCGCTTCTGCGTTGGCTTGCTTGATGAGTTGGCGATGCTCCTGCATCATACTCCTCGGCTTGAAATATTTCATGGGATCCTATCCATGAGATCCTGCACAGTCTGTCCATTCTTTTGGATAACTGCTCCTGTCTCCCAGCTGGCATCCTCTACTGGGTGATTCTTCCATTTCACTAGATACTCGAAGTATTGCTTCCGTCTGGTCTTTTTGCTTACTCTCTTGTCAAGTATACACTCCATCTGTGGCCTCTCTTGAATCGGCATCTTCTTCTGCCACTGGATTTCTGGCTATTCATGACTTTCAACTCCTTCTTCCTCAGCCTTATATGGATATAAGTCTGAGACATTGAACGTCGGAGATATTCTGATCTCATCCGACAACTCAATTTCATAAGCGTTTTCTCCCAATTTCTTCAGGACTCTGCATGGCCCAATTTTCTTCATTTTTAGCTTGTTATATGTTCCCCTTGGGAACCTTTCCTTCCTCAGATGTGCCAGAACTAGATCACCAACTTCGAATTGAAGTTGTCTCCTATGCTGATCCGCTCTGCGCTTATATTCTTGGTTTGATTCCAACAATCGTTTCTTTACTCTGCTGTGAAGTTCTTCCATCGCCTCTACGAATTCTTCAGTGCTTGTGCTCTTAGTCACTATCTACTCTGAGTCCCTCAATTTAGATATTCCTCTTGGCTGCCTACCATATATAATTTCAAATGGACTTTTGCCTATGCTTCTGTTCACTGAATCGTTGTAAGCAAACTCTGCCTGTGGCAACACATTGTCCCAGCTGTTGTGGTGCTCTGTCACTAGGCTTCTTAATAAATCTCCCAGACTCCTATTTACCACCTCTGTTTTCCCATCCATCTGAGGATGATAGGCTGAACTAAACATCAAGTTAGTTCCCATCTTCTTCCACAGTGTCCTCCAGAAATGTCCAATGAATTTTGTATCCCTATCCGATACTATGCTTCTGGGTAAACCATGAATTCTAACGATCTCCTTGAAGAACAAATTTGCGTTAGGCGTCGCATCACTGGTCTTCTGGAAAGGAATAAAATGTGCCATTTTGTTAAGAACCAAACATCAATATAGCATATAAAAACCTCAGGAAAAGTACTCAACGCCTTGAAAAAGAGATAATTTCATATAATAAGCCTCTTCGAGGGGGCAACCTCCTTTTACCCCACTTAAATGTTCAAGTACAAGA
>ML825291.1:0-12685 GCA_009831015.1 Picea engelmannii | reverse complement strand
GCATTTCTTCACCTTCATCAAGAGTCCAAGTAGGATTGTCTAGAGGCTTATTTGGTGTAGAAGTTCCCTTTTTGGGTGGCATGTTGGCCAAGTATCACTTTTGAACCTTGATTTTGAGGTGGTTCTGCTAGACAATATTTATTCTTCTGTATCTCCCAATTTTTGGCCCTTCTGGGTATGAAACTTTCTCTTATGTATTTCTCTGATATTTCTTCTCTGCAATGCCACAGGTTTGATCAAAATTGGATGTGCCAAGTGGAATTTACGGTAACTTCCCCATAACTTGCCGATTTTTGTCCTTTCCAGGAGATCTCACTTATATAATGTGTCCTGCACAAAATAATTGATATAAAATTCTGAAACTCACACCCAAAGTACTATAGAGTGTCCAAGATCCAATGAAACCAGTCCCATGCAATTTGGATACTCTAGGAAGAATTTATTATTGTTTTACCTGGAACACCTTCTTGAGAGTAGTCAATAGGGCTAGTCATATACCCTCTCTTACACAAGGTGTATCTACAAATTTAAGATGACCCAGAAGCTGAACTTTTTACCACAGATACAATTCTAATTTATGTAAATTTCCTCTAGAGTTCAGGGTCTGAAACGTTACAGAAACGTTTTTATAGCGAAAATTCCGCAATGACTCATTTCAGGATGATTCCATAACCCTATCTTGTATAGGATGTATCTCTGAAAGTATAAGGCCTCAAGAGATGAATTTTGAACCCAACGTACCTTGATCCGTATTATAAATACCCTCCAAACTGTTCCTTATGAAACGGTGTAGAAAAAAAGTTATAGCGAAAATTCCACGGTGTCTCAGATGTAGCAGCGAAACCCCAAGACCTTGAGCTTTGATACCATATGTTAAGAACCAAACATCAATATAGCATATAAAAACCTCAGGAAAAGTACTCAATGCCTTGAAAAAGAGATAATTTTAGATAATAAGCCTCTTCGAGGGGGCAACCTACTTTTACCCCACTTAAATGTTCAAGTACAAGATGATTCAAAATGAAAATGTATCCTTGGTATATATAAGAGACTAGGAGGTATAATTACAAATAATGGCTTAAAGCCGACATAATTAAAATAACATTACTAATCTAAATTACAACTAATGGCCTAAAGCTGACATAAATAAAATAGCATTACTAATCTAATATGCCCCAATTAAGGGGTAATGAGCCAATATTAGGGCTTAACACATTTTGGAAAACCTATCAACCACCACAAAGATAGATTCATGTCCTCTTTGCGTCCTTGGTAATCCTAATACAAAATCCATGCGGATTTCATCCCATGGCCTCTCAGGTATGGGTAATGATTGATAGAATCCCGCATTCTGCTTCCTTCCCTTCGAACGCTGGCAAATTCTGCACCTGTCAACAAATTTCTTGACATCTGTTCGCATCTTCAACCAAAAATATGCTTCACTCAGCTTTGCAAATGTCTTGTCATGGCCAAAATGCCCTGCTAATCTACCACTATGCTTTTACTTTAGCAGATTCTCCCTCATGGAGCAATGTGGAATGCATAACTGATTTCCTCTGAATAACAGTCCATTCTGGATCATGTAATCTATCCATGGGCTTCTATCCCTGAGAACTAGATTCTCAGCTGCTTCGTATGCCTCTGCAAAATCTTCATCACCTGCATACATGTCCTTAAGGTTTTCAAAACCCAAGGTCTTGACTCGAAACTCCTGTAGCAACAAACACTTCCTGCTCAAAGCATCAACCACTTTGTTAGCAGTCCCTGAAATGTGTTTAATTACAAATGTAAAATTCTGCACATACTCTACCCATTTAGCATGTTTCTGATTCAGCTTCTCCTGTTGAGTTACAAACTGTAATGCATGGTTATCACTATACAATACAAACTCTTTTGGGATCAAGTAATGCCTCCACTTCTTCAATGCCTGTATAATAGCATACAATTCTTTATCATACGTTGAGTACTTCACTTTCGCCTCATCCAGCTTCTCACAGAAATATGCAATTGGTTTGTCCTCCTGGCTCAAGATCGCTCCTATGGAAAAGCCACTTGCATCACATTTCACCTGTAATACCTTTGCAAAATCCGGCAACACCAGAATCGGTTGTTCGGTGATCTTCCACTTCAATAGATTGAAGCTCTTCTCTGCCTCCTCAGCCCAATGAAAAGACTTATGTCTTTTCTTGACCGTGTCCATCATTGCTGCACTAATTCCACTGAAATTCCTAATGAATTTTCTGTAGAAACTATCCAATCCATGGAAACTTCTCACCTCGAAAACATTTCTTGGTGATGGACAATTTTTAATCACCTCCACTTTTCTTGGATCCATCTTTAATTCATTTGCCGATATGACAAATCCCAAGTAAATGAGTTCTATCTTCATAAACGAAGATTTCCTTATGTTGACCAACAACTTCTCTTACTGTAGCTTCCTCATTACTGCAGCTAAATGCTTTAGATGCTCTTCTTTCATTTTGCTGAAAATCAAGATGTCATCCAAATAAACAATGACAAACTTACCAGTGAACTCTTTTAGCACTTCATTCATCAGCCTCATGAATGTACTTGATGTATTCGTCAAACCAAATGGCATGACTATCCATTCGTACAACCCTTCATTGGTTTTAAAGGTTGTCTTCCACTCATCACCTTCCCTCATGCGAATTTGATGGTATCCGCTTTTCAAATCAACCTTTGAAAAAAATTTGGCTCCACTTAAGCAGTCCATCAAGTCATCCATCCGTGGCAATGGAAAACTGTACCTGATGGTTATCTTGTTAATGGATCTGGAATCTATACACATTCTCCAACCTCCATCCTTCAGACTTAGCACTGTTGGAATGACACACTGGCTTAAACTTTCTCTAATCAATCCTTTATCCAGCAATTCATGTACCTGCATTTTGACCTCTTCATTCTCCTACGGTGTCAACCTATACGCTGCTTTGTTCGACAAACTAGCCCCTGGTATGAGGTCTATATGATGGCTCACGCGCCTCATTGGTGGCAATGAATGAGGTAATTCGTCTACTACAATGTCAGTGGATTCTTCTAGCAGTTCCTGAATTTCCTGCGCAGATCATCCACTCTTGTGCTGGTCAAAACAACTTTCGGTTTTCTGACCACAAAGAATTGTGGATCCTCCTTCTTCTTTATCTCTGCCATAATTTCCTTCCCACTCATGAGAAGTACCGTGTTGTTCACTTCCGATTTCACCTCCTTATCTTTTATCGGAAGTAACATGTGTGTTCTCCCATTCTTCTCTAAAGTATACGTATTCATCTTCCCATCATGAACTACGTTCCTATCATATTGCCATGGTCTACCTAGCAATAAATGACATACATCCATGGGAATAACATCACAGAGAATTTTATCATTATATCCTTCTATCTTTATTTACACTAAGCATTGTTTAGTGACACTCACCTGATGTCCCTTCTGTAGCCATGAGACTTTATACGGACTCGGGTGATCAATTGTCTCCAGTTCTAGTTTTTCCACCATCTCGGTTGAAACGAGATTGTCTGTGCTTCCGTTGTCCACAATGACCTTACATTTCCTGTCTTTGGTATTGCATGTGGTTCTGAACAGTTTGCTTCTTTGAGTTGTGTCCTCCACCTCCTTCTCGGGTGTCAAGAGAACCTTACGCATCATCAATGACCTTCCATCTTTTCCATCTTCTGCTTCAACAACTTGCCTCTGTGCCTCGGTGATGTGAGCTTCTCCTCTATCTATCTTCCTATCTGGACAATCAACTGCCTTGTGTCCATTCTTCCCACATGTGTAGCATGTGATGACTCCTCCTCTACCTCTTCCTCTACCCCTGGTATGAGGAAATGTGTTAACATCAGCGTACCCTCCACTTTGTTCCACCTGCTGCATTCGTTGTTCAGCGTGCTGGCCTCGCTGAGAACTTCCACCTCTTTCCGTTCTCGTCTGAGGTTTCTTCCAGTCATCCTTAGATTTCTGGAACTTATTTTGGACGACCGACTTACCTTTCGGCTGGCTCCTACTTTAGCCTCACTGTGTTGGCTTTCGGCTTAGCTTCTCCTCTATCTTCAATGCCATCTGATACACATCCTCCACCATTCTGATGGTTTTCATACTCATCTCATCCTGGATATCGTATCTTAATCCATTCATATACCTGGCAACTTTTTCATTATCGCTCTCCCGATGACCTGCTCTGATATTGAGCTTGTAAAATTCTTCGGTATACTCCTTCACCGTCATCAACTTATGTCTCAGTTTCTGCATTCTCCTGAACAATGTGATATGATAAACCCTTGGGATAAATTTTGCCTTCATCTTCACAATCATTCGATCCCAGCTTTTGATCTTTTTCTTACCTTTGGAACGTCTATCTTCTTGAATCTCGTCCCACCATAATGCTGCATGTCCCTTCAATTTCGTGACAGCATGCCTGACCTTTTTATCCTCTTCGATATCTTCATAATCAAAGTAAGTGTCTAGAGCTCTAATCCAGTCCAACAACTCTTCTACATCTAGACTTCCTTCATAGACTGGAATGTCCATTCTTGTCTTTGAAATCATCCAAGCGATAGCCTTAATTAACCGCTCGTTGGTTGCATCTTCTGCTGCAACTTCTCCTTGTTGTTCGGCTTCCACTTCGCCTTCGGAGTCACTCAGATCTCCAGCATTTTTTGTGCATCTTTGCGCTGCTTCCATGTCTTCTAATCTCGCTCTAAGATCGTGTATCTGACTTTCCATCTACCCGCCTACCTCTTCTTCACACATCCGTGTCCTCTGGATCAGGCGATTGCCTTTCTCTTCTGGGCGGCATGGTGAATTTTTTTTTTCCTCCCTCTATCTGAAGTATACAAACATAGACTCGCTCTGATACCACTTGATGCAGCATGGCTCTTCAAGGCACATCTGCTACCACCAGGACCTTCTTTTCCCTTAGCCCGAAGGGCTAGAATGCTCTCCAAAAACTCCCCTTTATCGAAAGTTTCGCACCCACAACATGCTCTTTGTGTTTTCCCTTGTGCTATCAGGAAATCGGATCTCACAAAATCACGAGTCCTGAAAGCGCAGGATCGGTTCTTGCCAATCCCCGAATCCCGATTGACTACTCGTCCCCATCTTCCTTACCCATTATCGGGAATTGATCCCGTTAGGAAATCGGTATATATGAGGTCACAATTTACTCCCCTTACAAATCCCCGATTCCCGATCTGCGATGGCACTCTCGCTACTGCCGTAGCTCCTCCGGCTATCCTTTCGCATGTGACCACTGTCCTCAAGACCAGGATCCTTATTCCCTATTGGACTTTTGGAATTTGCGAGTTCAAACAGCGTAGAACTCATGCCTTTGGGATCTTCGATCCCCGACTTCCGATGCCACCTGTCCTCTGCTCTGATGCCTGTGGCCCCCGCTCCAATGGAAATCGAAATTTCGCGTTTTGGGAATTCACGATTCTTGTTACGCAATGTCACAGACCTTCCAAGTCCCGATCTCCAATATGGGCGACACCTGTCAACACCAAATGCTATCACTGTGGGACCCATCGCAGTTTGGAGTTTCGCGACTCCTCCATGATTCTCTCGACACCAAGATCTCCGAAGTGCTGAACCCCAATGCGCATGCGGGCACTCTTCTCCACATCACCCTCTCCTCATCGTGCTATCGGATATCGCGGGATCACAATTCAATTGTAGCAATTCCTTTGCATGGGAAAATCCCAATTGTCGAACCCTGACTCTCTGGATTACTGACACGTGTCCAGTCCGGGATCCACGGTTATAATCCTTTCGGAAAATCGTGAATCACGATTTCTCCCTATGAGAATTATATGTCCTTGGGGACCCTAATTCTCCAATGAATCGAACCCCGATGAGCTCCAACTCCTGCCCTACACACTGAGCCTTAACCCCTATGCAACTTCCCCGAAATCTGATGGTTGTCGGGACTTCGCTAATCTTCCCGCGAATCCTGACCTTCGAATTCTCCTCTTTGGAGATTTCTCAAAAATGACTAAGTGTTCCTTCTCGCACTTCGTCCTTCAAAGCCTGCGCTTGGAACTCGTTCTTGGAACGTCCATGCACAGCTCCCAGTGCTTCCCTTTGATGATACCATGGGGTGCTACACCTCCTGAGCTCATCAACTCTGACTCTCTCAGAGGTTCTTGCGCACACTCCTTGCACTCGGCATTCAACAACTTCCCAGGTGTTGAATCCTTCAGACTCTGTGCACTTTCTGCAACAACAGTCTTCAATATCCCTTTGCTCAGACTAACAACTGAGACTCCTTCTTCTACCTGTGCACTCTTCCCATGGCTTCAACAACCCAATCAACTTCGAGGCGAATGACAACAAAGTTCAACTACAGAGCCTTCATCAACGCACTCCTTGCATATGAATTCAATTGCACACTTTGCAGGAATCTCCTGGCTTAGATAGAGAAACAATTGAAAATCATTTCCTCTCAGACTTCAATTAAAACCTGAAATCACATCCACAACATATACAAAACAAATGCCTATCCGGGAAACAAACATTCATGAGAAAAACATAAACACACATTGAATAGACACATAACCATGGATTTGAATCAGAAGTTCATTCTATTAATTCAACATCTGTACATGGGTGTTCTTCACAATTTTCTCTGCTTTCTCTCCTCTCTCCTGAATGCTTGATTCTCATCTTACAATAATACAATGAGGGTGTCTATATCCATTTTCCCTCTTGAACTCTAAAACTGTCTAATCTGGAAATAAAAATCCTATTTACCTACATTAAATATCTTAAATGCCTCATCTACCTAAAGACGAGATCTTAAAGGCTCAAGGTCCATTACAATCTACAAAGTGCACTTCATTAAATCCAACATTAATGTTTGTGCAACAATATCAAGGCGTTTTCAAAATTTGTGCTGGCGCTGTCCAACTGTCTTTCCGCTTCCACGCTGGCTCGCTTGATGAGTTGGCGATGCTCCTGCATCACTCTCAATGGGGGAGATGCTTGTTTCTATGAGGAGGATGTGATAGGGCGTATTTCCTTTAATTTTGAGATTATAGGTTATAAAATTCTTTTCTATTTTCTCTATCTTTCTCCAAGATTCACGAGAGATACTACATCCCCAGAGTTTACATCCATAAAGAATAACAAGTGTAACAAGAGTCTCAAAGAGGAGTTTCTTCTTATCCCAACTCCAAAGATCAACTGATTTACAATTGTTTTCAAGCCCATAATAATATCTCTATCCCCCAATCATCCTTTTCTCAATGCTATAATTCCAATTGAGCTTGTGATGAATATCAATTCCAAGATATTTGTATGAAGTCACTTCCTCCAAGTTTTTGTTGTCATATACAAAGTTATCATAAGGGATCTTATTGGATTTAATAATCATGACCTTATTCTTATCATTATTAACAGTCATACCCATATTGGAGCAAAAGTCCTTGAGGATTCTTAGTTGGTTTTCAAGATCATGGGGACTCCTTGCCATAAGAACAATATCATCGGCAAAAATAAGAAGATTGATGAGTATACCAGTGAGAGTAGGGCCAACACAACCTGCTTTTTTCAAGCATTCTTATAACTTATCAATGCATATGCCAAAAAGGGTAGGGGACAAGGGACAACCTTGTTTGACTCCATTATTGTAGTTAATCTCTTTTGATTATCCCTCAGTGTTTTTAAAATTAGCAATAACATTTTCATACATCCTTATTGTAGTAGCCCTCAACTCGAGAGGTATTTTTACCTCTTCCAACCTATTCCAAAGGTTTTCCCTAGGAACCATGTCAAAAGCTCTCCTAAACCCGGCCTGGCCTTTAGCTCTTTTACCGTGACTTTCTAGCCAAATGCTAATCTTCTTTTCCAAAATAATTCCATAAAGCTTGGATAAAATCAGGCTAATCATAATGGTCCTATAATTAGAGGGAATGTTTTTATCCCCATTTTTAAAAAGAGGAACAATGAGGCTTTTTGTCCAAGGTTTATGGAAGCCCTGCTTGATTGCTAATTTGAAGAGTTTGTGTATGTGAGGGATAAGGATTGGCCCTCCGATTTTAAAAATTTCATCTTGGTAGCCTTCAATGTCCTTAGCTTTCCCATTTTTGAGCCTCTTAACCCCGAACTCTATGTCATCTAAAGAAAACAAATCTTCCTTTGTACGGACAATAGGAATGGGTCCATGGCATTAAGGAACTCGTAAAGATTTTTAAGGTAGGAATTCTAGTTCGTTAAGGAAATCCTATTATTTTCTTTAGTATTGCGTTTTAGAATTTGGCTCTAGAACTTCTTAGGATCCAACTTGTATAGTTTTGAAAGTTTCTCTTGCCTTTTATTGATATAGTATCTTTTTTTCCTTTTAATTAGGGATTTGTACGTATTGATCTTATCAAGTTTTAAGGGCTCATTAGAAGCATCCCTAATGGATTTCCTAGGAATTTTACATTCTTTATCATACCAAGGGTTGTTTGTTCTATTATTCTTTTTATGGGACACCTCGAAATAGAACTTATTAATAGAAGTGGAAAGGGTAGTTGTAAAATTATGATAGAGTTCTTCAATGTTGTCCTTATAAGTTAGGAGGTTTAATTCACTATTTAAATACTTTAAGAAAATGTCAACTTTACTTTTGTCAAAGAACAAATTCCTTTGATTATCATAATTCTCTTCAATGGTGCTCCTATGCATGTAGAATTTTAGAGTTAGGGTTAAAGGTTTATGATCAGAGTCAAGATCATGGTTATTTAAAAGGTCAAAAGTTGTTATTTGGTTGGAAATGGGGATATCAGATATCACATAATCTACAACACTACTACCTAGCCCATGAATACAAGTCATTTGGTTGGAGTTTGGCCAATTCATTACTCCATTGCAAATTATTAGGTCTTGAGAGTTGCAAAGCTTGACTAACTCAGTACCAAACAAATTCTCAATTAGGTATTCAGAGCTTCTTTTGTAGCTATTAGATAAAACAAGCTCCTCATCTAGCCATAAAGGATTATGGTTGGAGTCATCACTTAAAATAGTAGCTTGTTTAGTTGCAGTCCTAGCATTAAAGTCTCCTAGCAGGAGGATATTTCCTTCATTTTTCAAATTATAAATATCTTGTTCTAAATTATTATAGGGACAATTTTTATCTAGGTTATTTTTCTTATAAACAATAGAATTAATAGGTGCAAAATAAAAAATTGCTATATACATATTCTTAGCATTGGTGTCTGAAATTTGTATGCAAATGTATTGATTAAGAGGGTCAATCTTATGAAGTTGAATGTGAGGAGAAATGTTTTTTCTAATATAACAAGCTATGCCTCCTATCCCTCTACGGTGGGATTTTTTGTTCCATGCAGACCACAAGAAAAATCCTTCCATGTTAGGGACCTTAGACTCCTCATGCTCCCAAGTTTCAACTGGACAGATAATATCAATATCACTCGGGATCCAACTTATCATAGGACCTTTGCACCATGGAAAGCCACGACATTTCCAATAAAGGATCCCAGGTGTACCAAATTCCTATTTATTATTATCCTTCTTGTCTCTATCCCTAACAATATATTTTCGATTCATAATTATTGCTCATTTTCCTTCTTTCCCGGTTTCATTTATCTTTTGAACTTCTTTCCTTAATTCAACTTGGTCTTCGAGAATGAGGTTTTCATTTATAAATATTCCTGACCTTTTTAAAATCAGAGATTTACTAAGTATGCTATATTTATGGTCAATACAACTTACATTGACATGGATCAACCTATCTTTGTGATCAATTATTATTATATCACTAAAAAAAATGATGCCAAAAAAAAAACCTTATTATATTTAGTTTTATTATATTGATGCCAAATTTTTATTTTTATTTTAAATTTGAGGCATATAATTTAGGATGTAAGTAATTCATCACATTCTATATAAATATAATATATTAAATCAATTAACTTTTTAATAATATAATAATATTTAATGATCAATACAACACAAATATAAAATTATTGGTTTATAAAAATTTTAAACAATTTTTATCTCATAAAAATATTAATACAACAAAAAATTATTGGAAGTTGATATTTGAATTTTGTTTAATGTCATTAAAGATTGTATTAAATAGAAAATTATTGGAAGTTGATATTTGAATTTTGTTTAATGTCATTAAAGATTGTATTAAAAATTGTTATAAGCTTACATTTTACTTTATACTTCTTGTAATTTTTTTGTTTTTTCATTTCTTGCATTGCCAATCAAAATATACTAGTGAAATTTTATTCAACTTTGATTGTATATCGAATCCCCCTCTATATATGTACACACTATTGTTAAAGCATAGTTTGGATTTTTTTATTTTTTTTTAGGTAATAAGTATTTGGAATAATTATCTTAAACATTTTTTTATTTATTATGTTAATTAAAGATTTAATTTTTATGTTTTTTTGATATGAATATTATTTATGATATGAAACCATATTCTATAATAGTAAAAATGTGATTAACAAATTTACCTCACAATTAATAAGATAAGCTCCACCTTAACTTTAATTTGTTGATACATAAAAACTTGAAATAAAAATTTCATTAACAAATTTATCACAATAAATAAGAAAAGCTCCACTTTTAAGTTTTTGATACATAAAAACATATATATTCCATGTCATGAAGTAAACATTATTTATGACAAGCTCCACACTTAATTTAGAAACAAGCTCCATCTTTAATTCTATGATAACGAGAACATATATGCCATAACATGAAGTAATCATTGTTATCTTCAAACATTTTAGTATTGATGATTTTTATTGCAAGTTAAATCAACATTCAACAATTGAAATATTTAAAGAAAATAAAGTGTATATAACATGCACAAAAATTTAAATTTTTGTTTCTTTTGAAAACATGTTATCTTTATTTGTTTTGAAAAATCATTTTGGAGACATAGTGATCAAAGTGTAATGCTATTTTTTTTATTTGACAAAAATATAATTATTATATAAATAATTCAAAATGATGATGATGATGATTTTTCATCAATGTTAACTTTTGTTTGTTGTTAAGAGCGGACATATTACAAGTGATATTTAAACCCAAGTTGGGAGTAAAGAAATGTCTCCTCTCTATCACTTGATCTAGAACCCCTTGACTGCAATGATAAAGTTATATGAGATAGTCATTTCCGAATTTAAAAGAAGCAAGGGTTGGTTGGAAGAAATTAATTTTGATATGGAGGTCAAGAAATAATGTCAGTTTTGTCCCCTACTTTTTGCTTTTATAAACTCAGAAACTTAGAAGATTTCCTAAAGGATATAATGTGGGAACTACAGTCACATTAATAGTCATCTTCCTCCTCGTTTATTCAAATCAAAATTTTCTTTTAACGAGGAATGCTCTTCACCTCGACAAGAAACCTAAAGTTTGTAAATGTTTTAGCATTAACTTTGCAATGACTATGAATAATGATAAAACAAAGATAATAATCATGAAGTCTAAGAATGTTACATGCCCTAAGTTTGTTCTTGATAATTAGAAACTTGAAGAAGTATCTTCATATAAGTATATTAGAATTGACATCCATCGTAATATTAATGGAAATTTCAGTGTTGAAACAAGGATTAGTGGAGGTTGGAAATATTTTTTCCACCTTCAAATTAATTGTAAAGAAGCCAGTGTTTTTTTCTAGGAAAAATGAAGCTTTTATTTCACAATCTTGTTATCCCAATTGTCACATCCCAAAAGGATACATGACCAAACCTTACGATCGTGCACCTACTAAGAAAGTGCAACACCACAATGATTCTCACTTGGCTACTTGGAAACACCAAGAATAGTTCGTTCAAAATGAGCCTCTTCACCTAGAGTATACCCAAACTCCATTTTGTGTTACATGTGAGTCACACTCCTACTATAATGCAAATCACCCATATACTTAGATGATTCCTTTTCAACTTAAAATTTAGTCACTTAATCATACATCCATGAACATGTGAAACAAGAAAGAGATGCACAGATATAGTGTGGGTGACACAAGACATGCTTAACACCAATTTAAGTATTATTATTATGAAACAATTACAATATGAACACTACTATCTTAGTTTACAACTTGGAATGAGTCACGTGACTTGCCTCACCTCACCAAGACACTCATACATAGATTTGTATCCCTAAGACTCATTCACTACAACAACATTCACAACCCTTGCAGTGCACCCCATACGTGTTCCCACCACATAGTCACCATTTCTTCTCTATCGCAAGACTTCAAACAAACCTATGGTTGAGCCTCATAGCATGCCCCTCCAGACCTGCGAGAAGACTACCTAAAACTCCAAAGTCACCCTGCCTATTGTTAGACTCAAACCAAAGAAGGTCTCCCTAACTTTGTCCATAGAAATATTTGAAGGAAAAACAAGTCCTTGCATGTGGAGATACTTATCTCCTTGAGGGAGCTTAGACCTCCTTGTCTGAATCTTCCTAAAATCTTTGGTGTTGATATTTCTCTCCTCACTATTCCTTCTTAGTTATGTTCCCTTGTTCTTTTATATGCAATCCAAATGTCACCTTGTTAAAAACCAAACATCAATATAGCATGGAAAAACCTCAGGAAAAGTACTCAACGCCTTGAAACTGAGATAATTTCAGATAATAAGCCTCTTCGAGGGGGAAACCTCCTTTTACCCCACTTAAAATGTTCAAGTACAAGATG
>ML825290.1:75864-89480 GCA_009831015.1 Picea engelmannii | reverse complement strand
GTTCAAGATTTGAGTAAGAAAGACTATTGGTATTGTAATATTTCCTGGATAATAATGAAAGGTTTTCAAACAAGTGTTTGAAGTATTTACTTAGAGATTCTTGTGTTCAATTGTTGTAGTCAGTGTTCCTAGTGTATGTTCTTCTTTCTTTGTTATCATTAAATGTATTCTTCTTTGTTTGAATGAGAAATTGTTGATGCATAAATCATTTCAATATGATTTGTATCTATCTTGTTTCAAATATTCATTTTCATAATGATAAGTTTATGCAGAATTATCCTAAGTTGTGTTGGTTGTGGAGCTTGATTATCTTCCTGATTCATATGTCTTTTTCTTTAGCCATGTTTATACCCCATGAATACTTTACACCCTGGAATAATGTACACTCCTCCACGTTGGGGAGTGCACCGGGGAGTTAACCCCTCTGCGAGGTCTGGGGGAAAGCAGGCCCCCGAAGTAAAAAATGCCTTGTAAATGTATATTGTAATTTCATAGTAAATCTGGACTGTTCAATATAAGGTCGCATATCTTACGGTAGAAGTTATGTTAGGGTTTTTTTACTTAGAAGGCAACCCTCTTTTATGAGGGAAATGTATTATTGCTATGTATCATTGTGAATATCGTATTCTGGGAGAGGAGTCTGTGAGACAAAGAAGAGGAAGTTACAATGGGTGTGTTGTAGGTTCCATCCCTTTATTTGTTGGATAATAATAAAGGAAGGACCTAGAAATTTCTTGGTGGACATAGCCCACACTGGTTGAACCACGTATATTTATGTCTCTGTTGTATTTTGTATCTTCTGTGTTTTATTTCCGCATTTATTTTATTTTATTGCTCCACGATCCTATTTTTCTAACAACTAGTATCAGAGAGAAAGGTAACTCATAGGAAAAAAGGGTTCCTAGTTCGAGTGGGAGAAATGGCGGAAGATGAAAAGTTTAGGTTCGAGAAATTTAACGGCCAAAACTACCAATTATGGAAGATGCAGATGGGAGATTGTTTATATCAGAATAATATATTACTAGCATTGGGTAGAATAGAAAAGAAATCGACAGCCATGAAGGACAAAGAATGGGAGTTTCTTGACATAAAGGCACTAGGAATGACATGACTGAGTGTGGCAACGTCGGTGGCTTTCAATATTTCAAAAGAAAAGACAATGAAGGAGTTGGTAGATGCATTGGATAAACTGTATGAAAATCCCTTGGCATCCAATAACGTATTTCTAATGAAGATATTATTTAATATGAAGATGTCAGAAGGTGGGTCTATTTCATTTCATTTAAATGAATTTAATACAGTTACTAATCAACTAATTTATGTAAAAGTGGACTTGTATGATGAGGTCAAGGCTCTTATAATCTTGTGCTCATTTCCAAAAATCTGGAATGGCTTGGTCATGGATGTAAGTAACTTTGTCTCTGGTTCAAATACTTTAAAATTTGATGATGTTGTTGGTTTTATCCTTAATGAGGAAATGCGACGAAAAAGAACACGTGAGACACCAGGTAATGTGTTGAACATGGAGAACAAGGGAAGACAAAAGGATAGAGGCAAGGGATCAAGGAACCACATGAATTCTAGTAAGGGCATATCCAAATACATATTTGGAAAGATAGAGTGTTGGAATTGTGGGAAGAAAGGACATATGAAGAAAGACTACAGATCTCCAAAGAAACAAAGAGATGGATAGGAGGAGAAAAATCAAGAAGAAAATGTAACATGTGATGTGTTACAAGATGCTTTGATTCTTTCTATAGACAATATTTTTGAGTCTTGGGTAGTATATTCATGAGCTTCATGTCATGCCACACCCCATAGGAAACATTTTTTATATTATGTTCAAGGTGATTTTGGACAGATTCATTTGGGTGATGATGCACCATGCAAAATTGTTGGAATGGTGAAGGTAAAAATAAAGTAAAGCAATGGAAACCAATGGTTGTTGAAAGAGGTAAGACATGTTCCATATCTAAGGAAAAATCTAATTTCAATAGGGTAGTTGGAAATTGAAGGTTGTATATCCACATTTACAGATAAGGTGTGGAAGGTCACCAAAGGATCATTGGTGATAACAAAAGGAGAGAAGGTAGGTACATTGCATTTATGTACTGGTAATATTGACTCTTTTATCTCTTTAACTTCTACAGGAGTGGATACAACACCGTGGAATCATATTCTTGGACACATGAGTGAGAAGGGGATGCAGATACTTCAGAAAATAATTTTTTTTCCAGATCTTAAACAAATTGATTTGGATTTCTATGAGCATTATGTTTATGGAAAACAGAAGAGAGCCAGATTTATTAGAGTCAAAAAGGAAAAGAAGAGTGAAAGGTTAGAGCTTGTGCATATAGATGTAAGGTGACCAACTCATGTATCATGTCTTGGTGGATCTCATTATTATGTTACTTTTAGTTATGATGCAACTAGAAAAACTTGGGTTTATTGCATTCGACAAAAATCTGATGTTTTTGATACTTTTAATAAATGGAAAGCTTTGTTTGAGAATGAGATAGGAAAAAGGTTGAAGTGTATTAGATAATACAATGGAGTTATGTTGAAATGGATACTTGACACTAAGAGCGGCGGGGGGTGAATCAGTGTCACACAACTTTGGAAAATTTTCCACTTTTCATAAATTAACTGAACAACATATATTTATTTCATTTTCTCAACCAATATATAAAATAATAAATATTTTATTTATTTTTTTAACTTGAATGAATACATAAGATCAATCTTTTAATTTCATCTTCAAACAATTATGAGAGACCCAACTCTCTATTACAAGACACAGCTTGTAGTTCTCAGATCCAACTGAGAAATGAGGAATCCAACCCTCATAGCAAGTCCCAGATTGTTGATCTCAGATCCAACTAATATGTGAGGAGTCCAATACTCATACAAGACCCATATTGTAAACAGGCACCAACCTGATAGAATGAACCTTCATTCAATCCATTATATATAAATATATATACTTAAACAAATTCAACTACACTTTCTTCTCACCATTCTTTCTTGTTTATATAGTCTTCCAACTAGTGTGAATTTGAATCATTGTGTCTTTTTATATTTGAACCATTGTACCTTTTAATTTAAATGATAATATTAATATTTAAATAATATCATTTTTCCTTTTTATTCTTTATTCATAATCCTCATGAATTAAATCTCTTTTAATCATGATTGTGTGTCGATTCTTTTGTCTTCATGAGTTGGTCATAGGCATGGATTGAATCATTATATCATACTGATGCTTTTGTTGTGTTCTCAGTTCACCAACAGATCATATTTGATCTTTTATCAATTCTCTATATTGTTCTAGTGTTAACTCTCTATCGAATTAAATCTATATGAGGCGCTTCCTTCAAACCATTTGCATATGACCATATGTGAAAAACCACGGGCTGATTGATTTAAGTGTTGCCTCTTCTTTTACCCCTATTTCTCTATTCCATACAATCGTAGGTGGTGACCAGGTGCTAGGCTAAATAAGTTCTTGATCACTTGTCAAGATCTACAGTCATGTTTTAATCTCACGATGAGATGGACGACTGTCGTTACTTTGGGACTTTGTCCTTCGCGACTTCCAACCTCTTTACAAATCTCTCGGATAAAAGATGTGTGTCCATAATATTCAACGGTTGATAATGCTCTCCAAAGTAGATCAATGGTTAGTGTAACTTCATGGTTTATGCTTATTCTATCCTTCCATTGTACTTGATCAACGATCGATAATGCTCCCAAATTAGATCAATGATTAGCATTAACTTCGACCTTCGGAACTTCTTACTTCTCGTTTTACTCGAAGTGTAACCTCCTCACAACTTTAAACCTGAAATGAATGTTGTTCATTGATCATGATTTTAGATCCATAGTTAAATCTATCTGTGATGATGCTTTGCCTTGGTTTAAATCCAACGACTCTTATTTTTCCCAAAAAGTTACCTATGATTGGATGGCTCACGTTTACTTCGGAACTTTGGCTTTGGATAAAATTCCTTCATGCACATTTACTTCGGTCGATTTTAACCAAAGTGGTCAATTTCAGGATGACCATTCATATGTCACTTCCATGATATATGGTCCATGACTTAATATGATCATTGACCAGTTCTCCAATGGTACTTCTCTTGTAATCTGACGGTCTAGACTAATTATGGGATTGGAATTAATGCGTTGTTTAATTCTCCCTTCACGCTCCAAAATCAATCCCTTCCCTTGATCTGGCACTTGCCTATCCAACAGTCATGGTTTGTCTTATGGGAATTTCTATGTTGATCACGTTTCTGCAATGCGCTTTCCCTTCTGAGATTCGATTAATGTTCTTTCTTTTGAGCTTTGAATCTTTGCATATTGTTTGACATTTTCATTCTTTGCATACTATTTGACATTAATGATAATTCATCAATGACAATTCATCATAACAACTTATCATCACATCACAATGACATCGACTATTGACATCAATGACAACATATCAATGACAATATGTCCAACAAGGTGAATATTGCAACAAGGGATTTGATTATTATTGTTCATACCATGGGATTCATAGAGAGAAGACAGTTCCAGGAACACCAAAAGAAAATGGTGTGTTAGAAAGGATGAATAGGACAATCATGGAGTGTGCAAGGAGTATGAGATTGCATGTTGGTTTTCCCTTATAGTTCTGGGAAGATGTTGTAGATACTGTTGTTTACTTAATAAATAAAGGACCTTCAAGTTCTTTGGATGGTATAATTCCAGAGGAGGCATCGAAAGGTAAAAATGTAAGCTATTATTGTTTGAATACTTTCGGTTGTGAATCATTTGTCCATATCGATAAAGAAAATAGAAAAAATATTGAGGAAAAATACAAGAAGTGTACCTTTATTGGATACAATGTTAATGATTTTGGTTATCTCTTATGGGATTATGAAAATAACAAAATCATTAGGAGTAGATATTTTATATTCAATGAGAAGGTCATGTACAAAGATCAGTTGCAGGGAAAGCAACAGGAAAAAGAAAAACCAGAATACATAGTGTTTGATGAGATCACCGAAAGACAAATTCCAAAGGAGCCAGAAAATCAAAATGTACAACAACAGGATCAACAAGTACCTCAAACTCCTACAAGTTTTGTTAGAAGATCTACCAGGTTAAGTAGACCCCCTGAACGATACTCTCCTTCATTGTATTATTTATTGTTGATTGATTATGGTGAACCAGAATGTTATGAAGAGGCAATGCAAGTAGACATCAAAAAGAAGTGGGAGCAAGGCATGAAAGAGGAAATGGATTCCTTGGTAAATAACCAGACTTGGGATTTGGTTCAGTTTCTTGCAAGAAAAATAACATTACAGAATAAATGGGTTTACAAGTTGAAGGAAGAATATGGAGGAAAAAAGAGGTACAAGGATAGACTTGTTGTAAAGGGGTTTGCAAAAAAGAAAGGTATAAATTTTGATGAAATATTTTCTCATGATGTTAAAACGACTTCAATTAGAACTATTTTAAGACTTGTGGTAGTAGAAGATTTGCATCTTGAATAGTTAGATGTAAAAACAACTTTTCTCCATGGGGATTTGGAGGAAGAGATTTATATGTAGCAACCACAGGGGTATGAGGTCAAAGGGAGGAAAATTTGGTATGCAGGTTGAAGAAGATCTTGTATGGTCTAAAGAAATCTCCAAGGCAGTGGTATTTGAAGTTTGGCAGGTTTATGAAAGAAGAAGGTTATAATAGATTTCATCCTGATAACTATGTTTATTTTAAAAGGATAGAAAATGGAAGATATATTATCTTGTTATTGTATGTAGATGACATGCTTGTTGCAGGGTCTAATATGCAGGATATAAATGTGCTCAAAAAGAAATTTGCTAATTCATTTGTAATGAAGGATTTGGGTGCTGCAAAGAAAATCCGTGGTATGAGAATAACAAGAGATGGAAAAATTGCAAATTGACATTGTCTCAGGGTGAGTACATAAAGAAGGTGTTGG
Source organism: Picea engelmannii (assembly GCA_009831015.1). Taxonomy (NCBI): domain Eukaryota; kingdom Viridiplantae; phylum Streptophyta; class Pinopsida; order Pinales; family Pinaceae; genus Picea; species Picea engelmannii. Next base: position 83,488 of record ML825290.1, on the reverse strand, counting down.
AGAGGTTTAGAATGCAGAATGCAAAACCAGTTAGTACACCTTTGGCCATGCATTTCAAATTAACTAAGGAAATGTGTCCCAAGACATGGGAGGAGATAAAATACATGTCCAGGGTCCCTTATTCATAAGCAGTTGGAAGCTTGATGTATGCAATGGTTTTCACAATACCATATACTACACATGCAGTGGGAGTTGTGAGCATGTATATGAAAAATCCAGGTAAAGAACATTGGGATGTAGTAAAGTGGATTCTCAAGTATTTGAGAGGTACTGTTACTCATGCATTATGTTTTGCAGGTTCAGACACGGTTCCATAGGAATATGTTGATTCATATATGGAAGGTGATAAAGATAGCAAGAGGAGAACCACAAGGTATGCCTTTACTATAGGTGGAACAACAATAAGTTTTATTTAAAAACTACAAAAGGTTGTTTCACTTTCAAAAAAAGAGGCAGAGTATGTTGTTTTTACAGAGGCTAGTAAAGAGATGATTTGGTTGCAGCGGTTTATGGAGGAATTGGGAAAGAAGAAGGAGAATAGGAGGTTGTATTGTGACAGTGAGAGTGCCATTCATCTTGCAAAGAAATCAACCTTCCATTTGAAGAATGAGCATATACAACTCAGGTATCATTTCATACGATCCGTCTTGGAAGATGGACATTTGATGTTGGAAAAGATACACACTAGCCAGAATCCTGCAGACATGTTAACAAAGGGAGTAACCAGGGAGAAACTGAGTTCCTGCTCAGTTTCAGTTGGTCTTCAAGAATGAAGATGAAGATGGGAAATTTTTAGGTCCAAGAAGGATCATAGTCCAACATATAAAACAATGGTGGATTTGTTGAGATCAGTCTCCAAGTGGGAGATTGTTGGTTGTGGAGCCTAATTATCTTCCTGATTCAAAGGTCTTTGTTTTCAACCATGTTTATATCCCATGAAGAATATACACCCTAGAAGAATGTACACTCCTCCACACGGGAGAGTGCAAAGGGGCTTACCCCCTCTGCGGGGTCCGGGGGCAAGTGGACCCCCGAAGGAAAAATTGCCTTGTAAATGTATATTGTAATTTCATAGTAAATATGGACCGTTCAATATAAGGTCACATATCTAACAGTAGAATTTATGTTAGGGTTTTTTTCCCTATAAGGAAACCCTCTTTTATGAGGGAAATGTATTGTGGCTATGTATCATTATGAATATTGTATTATGAGAGAGGATACTGTGAGAGAAAGAAGAGGAAGTTACATTAGGTGTGTTGTAGGTTGTATCCCTTCATTTTCTGGAAAATAATAAAGTAAGGACCTGGCAATTTCTCTGGTGGACGTAGCCCACATTGGGTGAACCACATATATTTGTGTCTCTATTATATTGTGTATCTTCTGTGTTTTATTTCCGCATTTATTTTATTGTATTTCTTCGCAATCCTATTTTTTTAACAAGTTGGATGCTTTGTATGACTTTGAATGTTTCATTTTTCATCTATCCATCTTTTAATATTTTAAGTCTAGCAATAGTTGGTTGTCTGGCCTATGATATTAAAATCTTTCTACCAAGTTCTAAAAACCTAGAATTCATTTCCCTTATGACTCCATGCCCAATCGGTATTTCTATTGGCCCTACCAACCATTTCATACACTTTTTATCCACATAGAATATAGCCATTGTATTGATTGAAGAACTATTATAAGAGATCCCTCTCTGGACTAGAAGCAGGCTAGCTTCCAGTATGAAAGTAGGTTTATGGTTACCTCTGAATTTTTTTTTGCATCCAAGAGAATTTATAGATTGATAACACCTTCCACTAGGCTTGATATAAAGATTGAGAGAGATCCCAAAGGATCCTTAGATATACAAATTGTGTTACTTCATGACTTCGACATTCAGGAGTTTTGGCCATTTAACGCCTTTTCACTCCTAGAGTGAGTCAATGTCAAATTTCACCATAATGTATATCCAACTATCGGGAAAGATCCTAATGTTTCTTGGATAGATGGATCGCGTAACTTCGTGGCCAAAAAACGTGTTAGGGTTTAACGATAAAGTAGATCCCACAACAACGGATAAGAAACTATCAGTTTTTGGTCAACCGCCCTATCACTTTTTTGACGTGTTACCTTCAGTGGGATTTGAATGTTGTGAAGTTCGAACATCCTGAAGTCACAAACCTATGAATTCCCGAAGTCCGGAAGGCTTAACTCCCTTTTGGCATAGCACAAGGTTCTAGGGACTTGGTCATATGATCATTTTACAATCCCCCAAGGGTTACACTCTCAGATATTATCTGAGATTTGGTTAAGGTCGTAGACTTGATTCTACGGTCACTAGGGAGAATGGATTGAAGGAAGCGCCTCTCACTTCAGAATCCAAATCCTATAACTAGAAAATGGTAATTTTAAGGGATTGACAGGTTCAGAGTTATCCCATAGATTTTGTCGTGACTCTATATTTTTAGGTTTGGTCCCTAGATAGTCCCTTGAGGACTTTCCAACAAACACAGGGGTCAAACTCTTATGCTCCCAAATTCATTTAAAACTCATTACTAACAATTCTCCTCGTCTAAACAGAGGTAGGAAGAAAACCATCTACAAATTATGGCATTCAAGCTTTGCTTCCAATTTCCCAGGCTGCTAGGCCATTAGAGCCATGAATTCAACCATTCAAACAAGGTAAAATAATTCTTCATCATCTAGCTCAAGAAAAAAATGCATCTTACAACAAAACAACCAAGACAACATAAAGACTTAGAGTCACACTTATCTAAAGTTGGAAATCACTTGGAAACTACTTAAAGGGGTGCTCTTTTCCACCCAACCATAGGCACAGTTTTCTCTTTGAGTATTCCTCAACTGGCCATCCCCTAGCTAGACCATGATTCCATGAGATATATGAATTTTTACTTTTTTTTCTCAGCTATAGAAATGGATAAAGGTTACTTCCCTTTTCCCACAGAGCCTTGGAAATTTAGTTTTCTATCCACCAAGCAAGGGAGCATGTTGTGGTTGCTCACTCAATAATTGCATATTTGTTTATCAACTTGATTAGAAAACATTGTCCAAGTGCTATTGTACCTATAATAGCATATATTTCTCAGTTCTCCCCAAAACCATAGAGCCTTGCATGCTATGCTTCCTCTTGAATGGTCTTCTGACCTATTCATGTGTATCTTATTCCCTCTGCCCACGATTTTCCTGACTTTTCTTTCCTTTTCTAGAAATATTTCATGGGTCAAATCAGGAAGTTTCCATACAGATATTTTTCCCATCTCCTCATTTACTCTTGAGGAATACTTCCCAGCTACCAACGTGACTGGTAATTAAATTTTCAGGGGCTAGAAGATTGTTCTGGGTTTGATCAATTTATATCCAGTAGCGTACTATTTTGGAAAGGTCATATCAAGCATCATTGGTTCCCCTTACCATCCCCTCTCATGAATCATGATCCATACTAGACACCTCCTTTCAACAATTATGCCACAATTTTCCATTTTTATTTAATAACAGAATATATGTGTGTGTGTGTGTGTGTACACACACACATATATATATATATATATATATATATATATAATAACAAGGTTCATTTGTGAGTTTCGGTGGTTGATTTTACTGCTGTAACAAAAAAATTTCTACAAACATAAGGATGCAAAATATTTCTGCAAACACCTTTTTATTGCAACCTTATTTCATTGCTAAAGTCTAATGCTATCTTACTTGGGTTGATCTAGATATTTCTAGTTTATCTCTTGCTCTTTCAACTAGAATTTTAGCAACTTATTTTGTGAAATTCATTATAATTTTTATTGCCAATATATACTATTACTAATTGATGCAATTAGGGACAATAAGATTAAATTTCTTTTCCATCATATACTTGGGCTTGTAACGTTGTTTTCCTTGAGTCTCGAGCAAGTACAATCAACATTTGCAAGGTATACTACTTCTTGGGAACTCTTGGCTACCATCAGGACCTTACTCAATCCTTCTCCACACATAGAAACTTGACCTATAGTGGAATTCGTTCATACACCCAAATTTCCATCTCATTCCCCCCTAGGGTCACCGAGATTCCCCTGTTGAGGTCACCAATTCACCTATAAAGTGATGGGAACACCTACCTAAGGTGGAAGTGGGTAGGTGCTCTCTTAGTTGTCTCCTTTTGGTGGTTGGGTTGGGATTTTCCCAACCTACAACTTGTGTGATAACATTTTCGCGTCATTGTCGAGGAGGATTTTGAATCCTCTTTCAAACCCTAACAACACTTTGGAAATATTCTCTCTCAAATCCTTTACCCTTATCTTGTCTGGAGACTCCATTGAAGAACATTACCTTTTCCACCCTTTATGAGATCTTCTTGAAGCTCATCTGGTGACTCCACTTTCCATGAACCCACCTTTTCTTTTTCCCCCTTTACATCCTTTTATGATAATTAGTCTCATCTAACAACTCCATTGAATCATTACCCTAAGTGATGGAACCATGGCCTCATAGGATTTACCATGGGAATTCCATAATGTGTATCCTTCTCTTGATGTTCATAATATTCCTAGATATCCAAATCCTTGCTCTGCAGATTGGAGGGAAAATTTCCCTAAATTTAACAGTGATCCAACTCTAGCAGTCACTCATATCATGGAGTATATGAAGTATGCTTCAAGATTAAATGTGCTATATGAAGATGTGCTGATGAAATGTTTTTTATCATCTCTGGAAAAAAGTCAAATAAAGTAGCTTGCACACTCTTGTGACCCAAAAATCATCCCATCTTCCATGAATCTCATTAAGGAATTTCTCAGTCATTACCGACCAAGGACTCAAAATCTGCAAGATACTTTCCAAGATATCAAAGACTGTCTTTGCAGAGAAGGTTTTGTTGAGGAAAAGATATGAAATGATCTTACTCAAGCATTTTCAGATTCTTCTTGGCTAAATAAAAATAGACGGGAATGTCACCCTATGTTTATAGCCATAAAAAATAACATCCTAACTCACAAGTATTGATTACAAGTGCTTAGGGTAGTCTTTTTTATAAGTAAAAGCTTGCTGGAAATTCACTATTTATATGATTTTCTGAATATAACAATTGCTGAAATAAATGTAGAAACAGAAGTAAAGACACCAAGATGATAATCAAGATAGATGAGACATAAATCAATCCTTTATTTCATTCCAATTCACCAAAGAGACATTCTTTTTACAAAGTTTCATATAGAAATTTCGAACCAAAGTCAAAATTAGACATCCTCGATGGAACATACAAAAGGACCTCTGACAGAAAATAAAAAACTGAACTCTAAAAGCTGGATCAGCTTGCCACGGATTTTTTCCCACTTGGCTCTGCACAATAGCCTTTGTCAATCATGAAAACTAATTCACAAACATACAAGTCTACACAAACTATCAAAGATAGATCAACACCTCTGAAAAAAAAGTGTCTAAATGATGTAATTCAACCCTGAATCTTGTTGTCTACAATAAGACCCTGCTATCATAAAAATTAATTAGGCTTGTGATAAATCAAGGAACGAATGAAAACTGAACTATCTCAACATAAACTCAAAGAACAAACCTTAGTATGCTTCTCCTTCTATCCTCCTCTTGTTCCTCCCTTTCCTTTTGACTTTAAGCAAATTGGAATTGGTTGAAGTAGTTGAACTACCTCATTAGTTAAGTTAATTAAAAAAACTCAACCAACTTTTTAGTTAAAGGGGGGGGGGGGGGGGAGTAATAAATCATAATAAGGGTTTTAAATAAATAATAACTAGTAGGTGGGACCCCTTGTGACTCCCTTTAGTTGGTAGGAATCATAACATAACTAGTTAATTAAACCAAACACCCCTCCTTGTGACTCACATCATCACATTCATATTTGGCAATTATCACATTGATATTTGAAATCATTTTCAAAATAAATTGCCAATATATCCCCAAAAACCTATTGTCCAAAACTCTAAAGTCAACTGTTCTCATAAATAGACAAATAAATAAAACTTAAAATCCATATTTTCCAGTTTGTGAGGCAATCTTTCCTTCTTTACTGCTATCACCTATTAAACTCTCTGAATTTGCCTTAGGCCATGTGGAGCCTTTAGGCCTAATTTTTTTGATCACATGAGATGGTCCCTCCATTGCATGTGGGAGGACACTGATTTATCAGAATCATTTGAAGGTGAGAAAGAGGCAGTAGTAACCTTCTCTTCGATAGGGGCATAGTGGGCCTTGGTTTTCAGCCTTTTATTTGAATAGTTCATTCATGTATGCATAATTGATTAGAAAATAATTCCTTTATCAACCATACATGGAAAATCTTTCAAAATATGAAATAGACTTTGGCTCAGCAACATATCAGACTATTGCAATCCAATCCATACAAATTGTTTAATTTTTGTCACTAAGCAGGGGGTGAGCAAAGGTCCTGGGATATGCGAGGGGTTTGTATTGAGTGAAAAATGATCAAATAAGGGGGAAAAGAAACATGATTATTGCTCAAATAAAATCAAAAATAAACTATAATGTAAATCAAAGAAAACATCATTGTCATCCAACCAAGAAACTGCGACTTCAAAGTGCTTCATTATAGAATTCTTCTTAGCGGTAATTAAATTTTAGAACAGAGAGTGAAAAATGAATGTGGGAAGGCGAGGGGGTTGTAATTAGCGAAAAGAAAAATAATGGTCGGGAAGGAAAACGGATATTGTTCATAAAATTAATTAAGTCGTCCATAAAACATTCCATATCAACGTGAAAATATCCAATACCAACCAAAATGATGACTGTGTCAAAAGAGCAACTATTGTGTGAAATTAAAACAATTATGTGCATTAACTTTCTCATTGTTTGCAATCAATCTGTAACACAACATCATCAAACAAGACAATATGCATTCCACAACAACCTATACAATATTTTTGTTTCTTCTCATTTTCCCACTTACTTTTTTAAAACCATTTCCAAATGAATACACAGTGACTTATTTCAACTCTGTTTAGTATAAAAAATAAACCACTTTCCATGAAATATTTCCTTAATCAAACAGAGACACAAAAGCATGCTTGATTTCATCTCTCAATTCCAATTAGCAATTAAATTGCAACGAGATCATACTACCACAGAACCTGTGCCTTTCATCAAACATACACAGTGGACACTACTATCAATATAATAATCATGTCTTTCCATTTAAACACACAGTATCAACATTCACCATTCTGACTCATACGATGTTGTAGGATACACAGACCCCTCAAATAAAAACGTGAGATCATTTCTGATGGTGCAATCAAATAATATCCATAACATATATAGTGGATGGCCATGCCATGATTCCAACGATTGCAAAATTCCCATTCGACAATTTAAAACACACAGTCACAGTAATTATTAACTCAACCTATCATGTTGTAGGAATTCCACACATACCCACACATCACACATGAAGCATCGTTGTGCATTAACCAATTGTAAACTAGTTTTGGGTTAAAAATTCAACCATTACAAAGTAAGAGACAACGACTATGCATTCAATCCAATTTCCCAATCAACCAAATCGCCATGTTGAGTTATCAATTTGATTGTCATAATAACCAATGCAGTGACTAAATACTAACACCAATGTCAACATAATAAA
>ML825290.1:38041-75764 GCA_009831015.1 Picea engelmannii | reverse complement strand
ACTACTATCAATATAATAATCATGTCTTTCCATTTAAACACACAGTATCAACATTCACCATTCTGACTCATACGATGTTGTAGGATACACAGACCCCTCAAATAAAAACGTGAGATCATTTCTGATGGTGCAATCAAATAATATCCATAACATATATAGTGGATGGCCATGCCATGATTCCAACGATTGCAAAATTCCCATTCGACAATTTAAAACACACAGTCACAGTAATTATTAACTCAACCTATCATGTTGTAGGAATTCCACACATACCCACACATCACACATGAAGCATCGTTGTGCATTAACCAATTGTAAACTAGTTTTGGGTTAAAAATTCAACCATTACAAAGTAAGAGACAACGACTATGCATTCAATCCAATTTCCCAATCAACCAAATCGCCATGTTGAGTTATCAATTTGATTGTCATAATAACCAATGCAGTGACTAAATACTAACACCAATGTCAACATAATAAACTGAGACAAACCAAGAACCGAAGGATGTTGACAATACCCAACAACTCGAAACAACCAACAGTATACCCGATAGGTCACTCGGTTCCCTCTATCAAACCCTGGGCTTGAGAAAATAAGGGTTTGCTCTGTAGACCAACACAAGGAGACTGGAGTCGACTCCCATCACTGTGTGAGAACCTCTGAGACCAATGGTGCACACATAGGGTATACCACAATGATTTTGAAAATAGGGTGACATTTCCAGTGATAGGAGAGACTATGAACAGAGGAGTAAGGATCCATTTTGTCCTTGTAACAATACTTGGAACACGTAGGGTATAACCCTTGTGGCTCCCCCAATAAACCAACTAAAAATGCTGAGATAGAACCAAGCCAAGAAGAAGAAATATAACCCACTGCACAACCATCAGTAAAATGAACAACCCATACCCAAGTGAAGCAATGTGCAGTGACACAAGGTATTTCAAAACCAGTAAACCCCATAACAACAAAAGACTGGGTATGGTGATACAAATGCATGGATACATCCAGCCACTCTAGGCCAAATGAAACCCTCCAACTAAAACCAGCAAGGATGACAAAGAGTCTTTATGGATTCTAACACTCAGAAGGACCAATAACATTGTGACTTCAACCATTATTGCAATGAAACCCATCAACGATTCATTCCAGAAAAGTATCCCAAATTTACACAGTTTTTGTACTTAAGGAAAGAACAGACCCATACATCCCGAGCCAAAAACTATTTCATAACCAAAGAAAATTCATGGATGGTGAAAATACATACATGTAACCAAAAGAACCTTAAAATGCTAGCTTGGATGAGCGACTCTTTCCCTGCTTGAAAGTCGAAATCTAACCACAGCAAAACACAGTTTGAACAATAGCTCGACTAGGGTGGCATCCAATGGAAGGAGTAGGAGTGACGTGCAGTAAATGCACGTCTCCTCCACTCTCAAACTCATTCAATTCCTTGGCACGCGCCAGCCCACTAATCCATTAATTCATCCCATTGAACCATGCATTGAAACCAACATCCCTTAATTGCCAAGAGAGACACCCACATCACATATTACCATTTCAAACTATACAATAATGCATATCAACTATGTTTCCATGTAACTCAACAAGTCGCATAGCTATTATTTTCTAGCTAGGATTTACAACGATCATTTTAATGCATATAGTGTAGCATGTTAGTATAGAATAGTTCCTTCCTTTTCCATTTTGTTATACTTCTTTTACTTCTTTTCAACTACTCTTATATGTTATTACTAACATGTCTCTTGTGCAGGTGTCACAGGAATGGATCCAAGAATAGATGGCAATGATAACAATGGATGACATAGGTCGTTGTAACATAAAATTTGAGCCTAGAGCAACAGAAAAAAAAAAACATGCCTTATCCATCATCCAACTGTCGCAATTAGAACCAACACACAATAATCCCAATCCATCGTCAATAAAAACAAGATTTCATCAACCATGTAAGAAGTGTCGAAGAGTAGCACAACATCAAATAAGAACTAGATATTATCTCCAATCTACAAGGGGGTCCCACCTACTACTATTATTTATCCTGTTAGCTTTAAAATAATAGGATTTAGCAACACTTTGCGGGAAAAAACTTAGTTGTGATTTTAATTGTCAACATGTTTCTCTGTGGATGATGAGACAATAGATGAAGATTCTCATTCTAAATACCTAGATGAGACATCCAATGAAGATGAAGTGCTTGTATCTACCCTTCCATTTCATGAAGACAACCAGGCCTCAGTTCCTCTTGCACATCAAGAAGAGAACATGATGAGTCATAAATATTTTGAAAAACTTGATGATGCTTTATTCCATGAATGTGGAAGTGAAGATGTATTATAGGATCCCTTGGATACAACAGATCCTTTTGAAAAAAGGAAAACAAATCACTTTGTAGTAAGGATCAAGCCTCGTGCAATATTGAGGTGATGGAGGAGCATTCCCATGAAGATAAAAAAGAATCATGTTGAAGTGAAACATGTTGAGGAATCATTATCTTTTCTCATGTGTGATGTAGTTGAGGGTTTCCAGTTGTGCTCTCCTCCTGTTCATGAAGTTGAAGAAGCAACTAGACTTAGTGAAGAATTTGAAGACCCAGTTGAAGATGTCCATGCCTCTAATCCTCTTGCACACGAATACAAAGGGATGATCATTTATGTTGATGGTATTATGAAATAACCTTTAGATATGGTTGATGAGCATATAGACACTTTCATACATACTGGAAGACGCAGGTGGGATCTTGGTCATCTCATTTTTTATAGAGACCCTATTTAGGACATTGAGGGTATCCCTCAAGAAAAGGGGTTTGAATTTTCATCTTCATAGGACTACTTTCATGCATATATGATCCATATGTTTGGCAGCTTGATGATGACATGATTACAAATTTATTCGAGGATGACCGGTCGCATCATTTTCAGGATGATTTTTATTCATCCCTTGGGACTTGTGATGCATATCATTTTAGGGATGAAAACTTGTTGTATGAGGACTCTCAACCACCTTCATCCTCAATTTTGGAGGAATACTAGGATGTGACCATCTCAAAGAAATCTAAATTTCACTCTACAAAGAGGAATTATTTTCATATTGAGGATTTCTATAGGGATTCACAGATGAAGAGGCCACATTTTTATTTATCTAGACCTAAGGTTGTCACTTACCGCATATCTCCTTCTCTGGAAATCCATGCAGTCTTCTTCTTATCTCTCATATCCTCTCAGTCTTCAACAAGAAGTGGATCTTTGTGCATGAATGAATATGAAATGTCATCTATATATGATATTCCTTTTCAGATATGGGTTGATCGAGCTTGTAGCTATCACTTCAGGAAGGATTCCTTGGATGATCAGAGTTGTGGATATTCTTTCTAGTAGGAATTCATCCCTCCCACCCATCTCCATGAGTTTTGTTTCATGATTGATTATATATTTATTTATTCTCATGATCATTATGTGATTGACTTGTCTTTGTTGTTTTACATAATCAAGCATAGGGGGAGATACTTTGATGGGATGATCAACTGGTTGCACTGGTTGTATGACTTCACCTAACATCATCTATCGCCTGATCTTCAGGGCCCCAAGGCCCCAGGAAAGTAGGTAGTCCATATTTATTTTCTTTCATTTGCATCTTGATTGCTCATATTAGTTTATATGCATTTCATATTTAATTTTTCTCTACTTGAATATTTATTTCATGCTTAGTTTCTAAATTTTTGAAAAAAATCTAAAACTTTTCTTTTCTAGATTAGTTTCCATTTGTATTTTGATGTATATGGACAAAGGGTGATAGAACCACCCTAGATTTTGTGGTTTCGTGTTTCAATGTAGTCATAGTTATACTAGGAGATGTTGTGGTTCGCATGCACTCTATGGCGAGCACATGTCCCCAAGTAGGAGCTAGATGTTATCCCCATTTTGTGGGATAACTAAGGAGATGATGTCTCAAGGACCTAAGGTTACATATATGGAGTGCTAAGAGACCACATGACTAGCATTGTCCACTATAAAATACAGAAGCCCACTCTATCACCACATTTTGGTTCCAGTGTCAGTGCATACACCACACCAACTAGCTTTTCGAAGGCAGATGGGTCTTTCTCCATGAGGTATAAGTCAAGTATTGTGGAAAGTAATCAACCGAATATTTGAGGAATTTAAACATGTTGTATTTAAGATGCTTTTGATTATAGAAATCTTGCTTGGATATTACGATTTTGACCTTGTTTCACCTTGGTGAGTGTCATAAATTTCCTAGTAAGTGGACAACATTTGGGGAAGGTTTGTGAATGGAGTTCCATTAAGGGGATATCATACCATTCTTGGCCATACTTACCACGTTCTACACATTAAACTCCCATCATATTGTCTTCTTCTAGGGCCTTTGACTTTAGTGACCCAAGAAGGGCATGTACCTCATTTCATGGAAAGAAGGGGATGAAGGCCCAGAGGGATTACTGTTGGATAAAATGATAAAATCCTAAATATAGACCTTCCATATGATTCACCCAAGGATCTCTGAGAAATAAATGAAACACTTCTCTATAAGAAATGGGGTACTTACAAAAATAAATGATAGTGAATGCTTAAGGGGTTAGCTGGAGGATGGGAGGTCTCATCATGAGCTGACCTATCATGATTATGGGTATTTAGTGGTATGAAATTAGCATAATCTAGTCACCAAACCAGGGTAGTGGTTCTCAGTTACACAACTGAGAGAAAGGGGGTCTCATGACGAGACAACCTTCTCATTTCCACAAGGTATTTGTGAATGAGATTGTCATTATCTGGACATCAAACCAGGACAGTGTCCTTCAACTTGTTTTTTAAAACATGAAAGAAATATAAATAGAAAGCAAGAGATAATAAGAAACAATGGCATGTCAAGTATTTACATTGTATCATTGATGTATTGATTGTTGGATCATGTGATCATAGATGTAATTGATGTCTGAGGGATAATGTCATGATGTGTCATAGTGAGGTGTTGTCATGGGTTAATGTTCCAGATGGATTGATGTAAAGTTTGATCATTGTTGTATTATCATGGTTGATAGGAAGTACCAAATGGATGAACTCCACAGTGGTCCCCTTATGGTGAAATCCATCACAGGAAGACGCTCTGTGAAGTCCAAATGGTTAAGTGGTTGATTCATCCTAGCAATGTGGTTAGGGAACCAAATGGATGAACTCCACAGTGGTCCCCTTATGGTGAAATCCCTCATGGGAAGATGCTTTGTGAAGTCCAAATGTTTAATTGGTTGATTCATCCTAGCAGTATGGTTAGGGAACCCAAGTTTGTTTTAGGAATAATGTTATGAATATCAGTGAATTTTTCAATGAGACTATTATGTATTAATAGTTCTTTTCATTCCATTTCTGGTGATATGTGTAACATCACATAACTCCTCACGGTTAGAGAGTTATGGCCATGTGAAGTTGGAGAACCCTCGTGTGTTGTCTAGAAGCCCCTAGAAGGTCAAAGAAATCAAATTATTCTAGAAGCTCCTAGAAGAAAGTTGACTAGTCAAAGTGGCTAGTCATGGGTTAAGTAGTTGCAACAAGAAAACAATTAAAAATAAATTAGTTGCAACTATACGTGGAGAAGTTACTATTTGTAGAGAAAGTATTTATAAGTGGACAAGTGGTTAGAAGTGGGTTATCCTCAAAAGAAGGAAGTTGGTTGAATTTGGTTAGATGATAAACCATAGAAGAAGCTACTTGGAGAAGTATAAATAAGAGAGAATGAATCTTGTATGTGTGTGAATCTCTTGAGTATATTAAAGATCTATGATGATGAAAGATTCATTGCAGGTACTCGTGAAGGCATCAGATGTTCCGTAAGTCTGAGTTTTGACGGTGAAAGTTTAGAAGGTTCAGAAAACCCTAGTTTTCTGAGGTGTACATGGGATGATAGTGAAAATATAGCATACATATGTGGGATGACAGTAGAAGAGGCAGTGTAGATACGCCGTTTGTACATGAAAAGGTAGCATACATTTGAAAAAGGGACATGAAAACTTGAGTGAGAGTTGTTTTCAGGTTCTTGAAGTCTGAAGCAAATTCGAGATCAACATTCTACAGGTTCAAATCTACTACAAAGGTTATGGTATGGGTAAATATTGCCCTTATGTTTAGACTTTCTTATGGTATGGTGAATTCTTGAAGCATTCTTTGTATGTATGATGTGATGTTTGGATATGGTAGATGGTTTTTGGTTGGATGAGTAGTTCAGTTCTATTCTAATTGTGAGATATCCATGATATATGGTATTGTATGCATGAGGAGAATGCATAGGTTGTTATATGGTATAGATATTTTTGTGAGAAGCATCAACTTCCATTCACGCAGGCATCAACCTGTATAACAGAGAAAAATGGTTCTCCCTTGCACCACCCTGCCACCCTGGTTTTTCTGGCTGCAACTAGATGGAAGCTACAACTCCCTATGTTCAAGAAACCATTTGAAACTCTGAGGACAACAGTCCTCCCTAGCACCTCCCCACCACCCTGATTATAAAAACTTTGTTACTGAAAATTATTACAGTGATACAATTTTTTTTAAAGGGCTTACCAGTCACATCATTGTTCTGCTATATTTCTCTGCTCTGCCTGCATCAATGTCTTCCTGCTCACATCTTCTTCATCTTTCTAATCTTCTACTCCATCTCTGCATGCGCACCTCGACTTTCTCTTCCTCTCTCAGATATGCATTTATGTTCTATATATTTCTTCTGTTCTTTATGATCAATGTATTATTTCCATTCTATATGCTACGCCTCTTCTATACATTTCAGTTGTTGCACACAACATGCTTCTACCCGCATGAATAACTCTCAACCGAAGCAACCATATATTATTTGTTCTACGTATATTTATCATGCCAAGTCCTCTACCAGATCATACACCTAACTATGCGTTCTCTCTGGCGATCATGATGAGTTTGTTCTTCATCAGTGGATGTTATCCTGAGATTCTTAGGCTTCTCTGGAAGTTACAGTCTTTGATTCTTTTCCATCTGTCAATTGTCTCTATGATGAGTCTTCATTCCACTGGCAATTACCTCGAGACTCTTAATCTCCTCTGGCGATCATCCTTAATCTCTTCGAATTCTCTGGAAGATACAATCACTCTATTTCATTAGTTACAGAGAGTCGTTTTGGATTCTTTGGATTCTAAGCCCCTTCCTTCACGTGACCATTAGCGGTGACCAAACACCTATTCAAAAGGTGCTTCCCGATCTCGTTTTAGTGAGTGCTACATCCTTTTCATGATATGACCTAGGGCTATGAACTTCACATGACCACGCGAATGCAGGTGCGTCCATAGGCGGTTTGAGGGCAACCCACGTTTCTCCCCACAATTCACTATGAGCCTCCATGCGTCCTTTCTCCAAAACAGTGGTTTCGATTGCGGCCCGCTCATGAAAAATTAAGACCTAATCATGTTCTGGCCTCGCAATGTGATGGGTCTGTTGATCTTACGATCTTGACGGTGCTCCTGAATGGACGGATCAGATCAGACGGTGCTCCTGAATGGACGGATCAGGTCGGACGGTTCTCCTGAATGGACGGATCAGGTCGGATGGTTTATTTCACAGAAACAAATCAATGGTAAGATTTGATCCTTACACTCATCCTTTCATTTTTCAATATAATGGCTAGGACTTAATCAAACATTGAGATGGACGATTGTCGAAACTTCATCCTTCGGAACTTTAGGATTTCAAATTTTCAAACTTACACTATTCTTCCACTATACTATGATCAACAGTTGAGAATACACCCAAAGTGATCTTTCGGATTGGACGACTTGTGTCCTTGTTGAGGTGGTCTGCTAACATGGGTGAGATGTGTAGGCAGTTAAGTAGAGTGTGGAGACAAAGTGCGGTAGTGAATTGTGACGTGTAGTGGGTAGTGGAGTGTCACCGTGTGTGACGTTGGAGCACGAAGGTGGTATGTATGAGTGGTTTGGTGGTTTAATCGGAGGGGGTGTTAGGCAGTAAGTGGTAATGAGCGAGGGGGATCCGAGTTAATAGGAAGTTGACACGTATGATGTTCCCACATGGATAATACCACCAACTTGGACCCCCCACCATGGTTAAATATAGAAAGGTCGAGGGGGGGGTCCGATATGCCCTGTTGACCATAGATCTGAGTCCCCAATACTCAGCTGCTAAGATTAGAACGACCTTTTCATAAATTATCCTATCCTTCCACTTTAGAATGATATGATGACTGAAATACACTTTGGATGATCTAATGGTCAAGGATTTATTTCGGCTCTCCGGGTCTCCGGGCTGCAAGTATTTCAAATCTCAAACTGAATTCTTAAAGTGAGATTTTTCCGGAGAGTAACCTCCTCACATATTTATACCCGAAATGAATGACGTTAATTGGATAAGGATATTAGATCAATGACCCAATATGTCTGCGATGAAAATATTCTAGCTTATCCTATCCTTCCACTCGAAAATGATCCAACGACTGACGGGAATTCGGGTTTGATCCGACAACTGATGGGTATTCGGATAATCAAATTGTCAACCCTTTAAGCCATGTTTAACTTACCCTTCAATTAATTCGATCCGACGACTGACAGATATTCGGGTGATCGTGATCTCAGATCTCATCCCTTGCTTATCCTATCCTTACACTAATTCAATCCGACGGTCATCACATTTTCTCTAGATCCGATGGTCCATATTCATTTCGGATTTCGGGATTCAAGTAATTCAACTTTCAAGTTGCCAATTCTTCTGAAGTGATATTCCCCAAACAGTAACCTCCTCGCAACTTTTGGCATGAACCAGATGTTGTTCGTCGATCATGTTCTTAGATCGATGGCTTGATCTATCTTTGGTGTTGCTCTTTTGGCTTATCTCCACAAGGTGACTTGGACCCTCGTCCTTCCTCTAAACACTTCCAAGCCTCTATCCCTCCTGAGCTTGATTCCTTCTGCAAACTCATGGATTCTAAGAAATCTTATGCACTCTCCTTGCGACCTTCATGATAACCTCTGGCTATCTGGAAACTCCAACTCTGTTCCCTGTGCTCATCCTCCTGAGCTTGTAGACAACAATTTCTCATGGTCTCATCATTCTCGATGCTATCATTGTTGTTTTTCTATTTCTCATTGTTGTTGTTGTTATTACATGTAATCATGCCATCATTTTTGGTGTTCTTTCCATCAATGAAAAGCACACTTTGCCTGTAATCATGCCAACAATCTCCCCCTTTGGCATTGATGGAAACCCTGAAAGACTACACTATTCTACTTAGACCTCCAACTGTAGCATCCATACCACACCTTTTCTCCCCCTTTGACATCAATGTCAAAGAAAACATGCTCCCCCTGAGCTGTTGCAGTACTTTCCAGAGGTATCAGATATTCAAACAACACAAAATCCCCCTGACAGGATGGATGCTCTTAGGTGAGAGGAGGGATGACACCCATATTTTGACGGAGATATTCAAATGGTTTCTTGGCTAGGGGTTTAGTAAAGATGTCTACAATTTTTTCGGTGGTTGGAATGTAATGAACCTGAACAATCTTATTGGTGACTTTCTCTCTCATAAAATGGTATTTTATGGGGATGTGCTTGGTCTTGGAATGAAATATTGGATTCTTGGACCTATTCATTGTTGGCACAGGGGCAGACCTAGGGTTCAACGCTCAAGAGCGCACCAACAAAACCCTAACTATCGTCGCTTTCGACAACACCTACGAAGCAGATGAAGTCTCACCGGAGGTAGAGGCAGGGGTGGTTGCAAGATTCAGGCGTCTACAACCTTAGCTGGGATACAGATCTGTGATTACACACTTAGCATTAATAGTTCACCTCGAATCAACCCTTTTCTCACTTCACAGATAACATAGAGAAACACAGTATATACTTAGATCTAAGATAGTTTCAACACTTAGCAACATAAAACATATTAGTTTCAATAGATCAAGCACTAAGCATCTTATATATCAAATCTAACATGAATTCATATCTCATAAGAACAAATCATCAATAGATCCATCTAAACACATCAAAGCACTTAGCAAGGAGAGAGAAAAACACATCAGGTCGAGGCACAGAGCACAACACAGAGAGTTACCATGGTTCACCCCCACCCTGGGGATACGTCCACAAAGCCTTCTTCTTTATTATCTCGATCAAGTAGTTACAACATAGAGCTTCAACAATCCTTACTTTGCATAGGACATAAGATCTACACAGCTTGCTAGATCCTTCTTCCTTGCACCACAACACAAAACCTCTTACGACTACTTACACTTAGCCCTGCAAGCTTCTTACAATCATGCACAGAGCACTTACAACACTTGCACTTAGCTCTGCAAGTTAACCACATAGATCAACAACCTCTTATCACCCCGTACTTACATCACCTAGCTACATATTTATACATTACAAAAGTGGGCCTAAACGTGGGTAAACCCATTGGCCGACATCCCTTTCCTGTTACATTAACCCAAAAACCCAAAAATGACCCAAAGTGGGTCAAGATCCTGTGATCTTTTCTTCGCTTTCGTTCTTTCTTCGATAGGGCATCGAAGTCCCAAAAATGGTCAACTATGACCAAGTATTCCTCAAAACTTGGTCAAGGGCCAACATTCATCTTCAGCTTCAGCTGTGTCCTCTGTAGTACACTCGATATTGCTCACCTCTCTTATTGGGACTCCTTCATCAACCTTTTCTTGTCATAACTGAATGACTCCCCCTATCACTCTTCTCTCTCTACTTCTGATTGATGTCCCCCTTTGTTAAAAGATTATCTCTTTCTGACAAGGTTGCTCCTCTTGTTATCTCTATAGGATGTCATGTATATCATTTTTGTACATCAGAATGTTGCTGCTGCAAATGTAGTTGTCCTACTGCAACATTGTGCAATTGTAGCTCATATTTTTCAAACAACCCTTGGATCTTCCCATTCATTCTCATTGATCTCTAACTAGATGTATCCTTCTTTATCCAAGATGCTTTTTTATTGTACATTGTTCTAAAGTCATCTGAGAAAGTTTATACTATGCTAGTCACATGACTGCAATTATTTTTGCAACAATTAACTTCACTCATGTTCACTTGTTCAATCTTTTCTATCCACATCTGTGAGTGTCTTCGTTTCTTGAACTTTTTTTTTTGATCTTTTATTACTGCAAGTTCATTTTTCTTCTATGATGCCTACAATCCAAGGATTTTATGACCATATTCATCACAAGGAAAAAAAATAACCGTTACAAACACTCTCATACCTCCTTTGATTCATCCAAGAAGGTGTCTCTCTTCTAAACTTACTTTGAGGTGTATGAGTAGCTTTTGGGTGTATTCCTTGGTCTGATCTTCTAAATATTGTAGTATTTCTTTCATTCTTTGAACATGAAGAAACCGAATCATTCCTTCTTTACCTTTTTACAAATGAAGGACATGTGTCAGACTTGTCTTCGCCCTTTACAAATGAAGGACTTGCATCAAGTTTCTTAAGAGTACTGAATTCTTCCTTGTTGTATCCAAGATTGGATTTGTCATTTGGTGATCTTTGACTATCCAAGATCTCATCCAGGGTCATGGAGTTGTTCAAGAACTTGATTTTGGTGTTTGACTTCTCAACCTTCTTTCTAAGATTCACAACTTTTTCTTCCATCTTATGAAATGATTCTTCTTCTACTTCTTCCATGGGATAAATGCTAACATAACATTCTTTTATTGTATCTGAGTCTTCTTATTTTCCTTTAGGGGAGGATTCAATATCAACATCATTATCTATCCTTTTGCCTTTAGCCACCACTTGTCCTGAGTTTATAGACTTTATCTTACAAGCTTTGGAAGTGAACAACACTTCACATTCTCTATCACATATTTGACTTACACTGAGAAAATTATGTTTCATCCCATCTACAAGCAAAACATTCTGGGCTTTTCCTTTACCATTACTCAAACTCACCATCCATTTACCCTTGATTTTACCTAGTTCATCATTTCCAAAGGTCAAATTTCCTATTTTTCTTTTACTTATAGACGGAAACTTATCCTTGTCTCCAGTCATGTGCTTGGAACATCCATTATCTATATACCAAGGGTCTTTTTGTTTTTGAGCTGAAAGTACTAGACCACATTTTTCACTATCTTTCTTTTTCCAAGTGTTGGCATTTCTAGCTAAGGGATTTTTTCTTGGATCTGCTTTGTAATTATTCAGATAGTAGTTTGCATCTTTTTGGCTGAAGTTATGACAATTATAACATTCGACATCATTGTTCAATAGGTCAAAGTGATTGGTGCAACTTTGTCTACTCATTAGTTGTTTAGTTCTATGTTGCAAAGATTGTTTATTTCTTGACCTCCTCAGTTGCATGTCTCTAAACTTAATTTGACAATTTGCAATCTTATGACAAAAATTAGAGAAGTAAAAATAGTAACCATGGAAGAAATTTTGGTACCTGAAGGATGGCCTTCTTCTTGGAATTTGTTGCTCCATCTTCTGATATATTTTCTTTTTATCAAGGATCATATTGTCTTTATTATCTTCTTATGGTAGAGTACTCACATGGTCTGATTGTCTGTTGACTTGGAACTTGATCATCTTTACTAGCTCTTCGCTTTTTGGTTGTTTCCTACTTGAACCACTTACATAACCTAAACCAATATTCAACAAAGGAGATCTATGTTTGCTCAAAATGTCATTTAGTTCTGTTGAGGCTTTAATGCTTGGAAGATTTTGGAGATACAAGGATTTAAACTTCTCCATCTCTTTTCTGGTTTTTACTCCAAGGCTTCACATCTTTCCTTCTTCTCTGATAACTGTTGTTTCAGGATGTCCTCTATTTTCTTTGCCTCTTCTAATTCAACTTTTAGCAGGGCAAAGTATTCATTAGGTTTTTTATTGTCTTTGTCGAACTGTATCAACAATTGCTTTTTCTTTCTCTTCTTAAGTCTGAGTCTGTCAATCTCTTCCAAATCATTGATCATCTCTCCTTCCAAGTGAACCACAACTTATTCATTATTAACGTCACTTCTTGTGATTTTATTATCATAATCCTCTTTGTCTATAAGCATAAATTCATTAACCTTATCTTCATAAGAAGAGTCACTATATGTGTCTCCTGAAGAGTCATCGTTGTTTACACATAAACTTTTCTTTTACCAAATCCCTTGGATTTGTACTTCTCTTCACCTTCAGAGTTCTGTTCCTTCTTCTTATGTGGACACTTAAATGAAAAGTGACCTATATTTCCACAATTAAAACATTTAAAGGGAAACTTGCCTTGGTACTTTCCTGATCATTTCTTTAGTCTTCTCACAAATTTTGCTTCAATTTCATCAGGCTCAGAATCCTCATTCTTATCTGCTTTAAATGATGCTTCTCTAGTAGTAGATTGATCTTTACTAATCCTCATTTCATAAGCAATTAGAGTTCCTAGGAGTTGATCAATAGACAGAATCTTAAGATCATTCAATTCTTCTATTGCAAAAACTTTTGGATTGAATCTATCAGGCAGAGATATTAGAATCTTTTGAACTAAAACTGCATCTTCAATCTTCTCACCAAGACCATTCATGGAATTCACAAGCTCCTCAACTCTTAAGAAATATTTATTAACTATTTCATCCCCATTCATCTTTAGTTGTTCAAACTATAATCTGTAGGATTGAAGCTTGGCATCCTTTACCTTCTCATTACCTTCATAACTGCTAATGAGTTTGTCCCACATTGCTTTGGCAGATTCTAAGTGCATAAATTTTACAAATTATGCTTCTGCAAGCCCACTCAAAATAACATTCATAGCCTTAGCATTGAATCTGAATTCTAGCTTGTCATCCTTATTATCTAGTACAATTATCTTTACATAACTAGTCTCTACCACATCCCAGACATCTACACCTAAAGCCATTATGTAGGTTCTCGTCCTAAATTTTCAGAAGCCAAAGTTTGTTCCATTGAACAGGGGGGCCTTATTGGTTAAAGTTCCTTCATGACTTGTCATGTTTAAGCTTACTGATATAACTTTAAATAAAAGGAACCAGCTCTGATACCAATTGTTGGAAAACTGAGAGGGGGGTGAATCAGTTGTTATTGTGCTTAAACAATTATGCCCATTTTAAACTCTTTACAGAACACTCAATGACGATCACAATAATGCAGGGAAGTAAGCAATAGAATATTCAACATAAATCACACACATGAAATATACAGAGACAAATTTTTCCTGAGGAAACCCATAAAGGGAAAAACCTCTTCTTCTTGATATGATAAGTAATATTTATTTTTTGTACATTATCATTCTTATGAGAACCAACTCATTGTGAGGCTACCGCCTTCGTTTTACAAGCTAAAACTTGCTGAGAGAAACAACTCTCTAGTTTCTTTAGCACCTACTAGAAGGAAGCACCAACTCCCTGAGTGTTCCAACACCAACTGGATGGAAGAACCAACTTCCTGAGTATTCCAGCACTAACTGTATGGAAGCATCAACTTCCTGAGTATTCCATCACCAACTGGATGGAAGCATCAACTTCCAGTCACACATACATCAACCTGTATAACAGATAACAATGGTTCTCCCTTACACCACCCTGCCACCCTGGTTTTTCTGGCTGCAACCAGATGGAAGCTACAACTCCCTGTGTTCAAGAACCCACTTGAATCTCTGAGGAAAAAAATCCTCCCTAGCACCTCCCTACCACCCTGATTATAAAAAAATCATTATTGAAACTTATTACAGTGATACATTGTTTTTCAAAGGGATTACCAATCTCATCATTGTTCTGTTATATTGTTCTGCTCTGCCTGCATTAGTGTCTTCCTGCTTGCATCTTCTTCATCTTTCTGATCTTCTTCTCTGTCTCTGCATGCGCACCTCAACTTTCTCTTCCTCTCTCAGATATGCATTTTTGTTCTATGTCTTTCTTCTATGATTTATGCTCTATGTATTATTTCCATTCTATGCGTTAAGCCTCTTCTGTGTGTTTCAGTTTCTACACACAGCATGCTTCTACCCACATGAATAAATCTCAATTGAAGAAACCATATCTTCTCCATTTTGTGTATATTTATCATGCCAAGTCCTCTACCAGATCATACACTTAACTCTTTGTTCTCTCTGGAGATCATGCTAAGTCTGTTCTTCATCAGTGGACATTATCCTAAGATTCTTTGGCTTCTCTGGTAGTTACAGTCTTCGACACTTTTCCATCTGTCAATTGTCTCTATGATGAGTCTTCATTCCACTGTCATTTACCTTGAGACTCTTCATCTCCTCTAGCGATAACCCTTAAGCTCTTTGAATTCTCTGGCATATACAATCACTCTATCCCATCAGCTATAGAGAGTCATTTTGGCTTCTTTGGCTTCTAAGCCCCTTCCTTCACGTGACCATCGGTGGTGACCAAATGCCTATTCAAAAGGTGCTTCCTGATCTCGGTTTAGTGAGCACTAGATACTTTTCACGATATGACCTTGGGATATGAACTTCACATGACCATGCGATTGCAGGCATGTCCATAGGCGGTTTGAGGGAAACCCGCTTTTTGCCCCACAATTCACTACAAGCCTCCACGCGTATTTTATCCAAAACCGTGGTTTCAATTGTGGCCCGCTCATAAAAAATTAATACCCAAGCATTTTTTGGCCCCGCAATGCGACGGGACCGTCAATATTACGATCTTGACCGTGCTCCTGAATGGACGGATCAGATCAAACGGTTTATTTCACAGAAACAAATCAATGGTCAGATTTGATCCTTACACTCATCCTTTCATTGTTTAATTTGATGGCTAGGACTTAATCAAACATTGATATGGATGGTTGTTGGAAATTCTCCCTTCAGAACTTCAAGATTTCAAATTTTCAAACTTACACTATCCTTCCACTATACTATGATCAAGGGTTAAGAATACACCTAAAGTGATCTTTCAGATCGGATGACTCGTGTCCTTATTGAGATGGTCTGTTGACATGGGTGAGATGTGTAGGTAGTGAAGTGGAGTGTGGAGGCAGAGCCCGGTAGTGGAGCGTGACATGTAGCGGGTAGTGGAGTGTGACTTCGGAGCGCGGAGATGGTATGTATGAGTGGTTTGGTGGTTTACTCAGAGGGGGTGTTAGGCGGTAAGTGGTAATGAGCGAGGGGGGTCCGAGTTAATAGGAAGGTGACACGTATGAGGGTCCCACATGGAAAATACCACCAACTCGGACCCCCCCCATGGTTAAAGGTAGAAAGGTTGAGGGGGTCTGATATGCCCTGTCGACTGTAGATCTGAGTCCCTAATTCTCGGTCGTTGAGATTAGCGCAACCTTTTCCTAACTTATCCTGTCCTTCTACTTTAGAATGATCTGATGGATGAAATACACTTTGGATGATCCGATGATCGAGGATTTATTTCGTCTCTCCGAGTCTCCGAGCTTCGGGTGTTTCAAATCTCAAACTGAATTCTTGAAGTGAGATTTTTTCGGAGAGTAACCTCCTCACATATTTATACCCGAAATGAATGACGTTCATTGGATCAGGATATTAGATCAATGACCCAATCTGTCTGCGATGCAAATCTTCTATCTTATCCTATCCTTCCACTCGAAAATGATCCGATGACTGATAGGAATTCAGGTTTGATCCGACAACTGACGGGTATTCGGATAATCAAATTCTCAATCCTTTAAGCCTCGTTTAACTTACCCTTCAATTAATTCGATATGACGGTTGACGAATATTCGGGTGATCATGAGCTTAGATCTTAGCCCTTGCTTATCTTGTCCTTCCACTAATTCAATCCGACAGTCATCGCCTTTTCTCCAGATCCGATGGTCCACATTCATTTTGGATTTCGGGCTTCGAGTAATTCAACTTTCAAGTTGCCAATTCTTCCCAGATGTTGCTCGTCAATCATGTTCTTATATTTATGGATGATCTATCTTTGGTTCTTCTCTTCTGTCTTATCTCCACTAGGTGAATTTGACCCTCATCCTTCCTCTGAGCACTTCCAAGCCTCTATCCCTCTTGAGCTTGATTCCTTCTACAAACTCACGAATTCTAAGAAATCTTGTGCACACTCCTTGTGGCCTTCATGATAACCTATGGCTATCTAGAAACTCCAATTTTGTGCCCAGTACTTGTTGTTGGCACAGGGGAAAACCCAGGGTTCAATGCTTCAACATCTCACCAAAAAAACCCTAACTACCGGCCCTTTCGGCAACACCGACGAAGCACA
The DNA here is from genome assembly GCA_009831015.1 of Picea engelmannii. NCBI lineage: Eukaryota > Viridiplantae > Streptophyta > Pinopsida > Pinales > Pinaceae > Picea > Picea engelmannii. The sequence goes on along the minus strand of ML825290.1, from coordinate 58,538 downwards.
TGAAGTCTCACTCGAGGTAAAGGTGGGGGGGGGGTTGCAGGACTCAAGTGTCTACAACCTAGTTGGGACACAGATCTGTGATCACAATACTTAACAAAGCACTTAGTAGTTAACATTCATTATTCTTTAACCCTTGATTCACATCACAGGTAAAACCCTAATTACAGTACAATGCAGTATTCAACAAGATCTAACACATTCAAGAACTTAGCACAGAGAGATAGATTAGATATAGCATTCATTCATGATATTAAGCACTAAGATACTACATCTGATGCATATACATACATAAAGATTACAACAATAAGCATAAATCACATCAATCACACAGAGCAATCACAGCACCGGGTATATGTGGTTCACCCCTAGCATGGGGCTATGTCCACCAAATCTTCATCTTCTTTATTATCTTCTTTCAATCTTCTTACATGCACAGATCCATAGAACCAATTCCGCATAGGACAGGTGATCTGCACACACCTCGCTAGATACTCCTTCCCTGAGCTTGGCATAGCACATAGCCCTCTTACAATCACTTTCACTTAGCTATGCAAGTTCTCAACACACAGTATGCACAAAGAATTCAAAACTATTTGCACTTAACTCACTGGCTTACAACTGACTCCTTCTTACATCGCCTAGATATCTATTTATATATTACAAAAAGGCCTAAGCATGGGTAAAGCCCATGGGCCGATATCCCATACCCATTACATAAACCATAAACCCAAAAGTCCTGTAAAATGGGGGCATGATCCCGCAATCTCCACTTCGCCTGGGTGCTTTGTCTTCCTCCAGCCTGTCAAAGTCCCAAAATTGGTCAAACACAACCAAGGCTCTCCAAAACTTGGTCGAGGGCCAACAGGCCCCCAACACTCACATGTGACTCATCCCAATTCACTATGATCTGGGCAACTCTGTTTCGAAGGCCTCAATCTTGGCTCAACTGCCTCGACTTGCTATTTTTCCAGGGCCTCCTCCTCGACGAACTCCTAAATGACCTTCTCGGTGACAGGTCCTTCCAAGCGTTTTTCTACTGAGGTGACCACTTGTTCCAGTTGTGCACCTTATCCCTCGATCTCCTCAAAAAGTGTGTAGGATTCATCCTGGACTGGCTAAAGTCTCTGTGTCACTTCCATGACTTTACTCTAGATGGCATGGACCTGCTGTTGAACAATGTGTTGTTCTTGTGACCTTTTCTTCTTCTCGATTGTTGATAGTACCTTCAACTATGCTTGCACTGTCGCAGATTTTTTCTTTGCTTCCTGGAGCTATGACTCCAATGTCCTTAGTTCTAGGTCCTCTGCAAGGCACTCATAAGTCTGCACACTTCGATTTCTTAATTTCTTGCATTCAAAGGCCAATGCCTTGATTCTTTCGACTGCGCTCCAAGAAGTTTCTTCCCTCTGATCTCGCACTTTCTCCGAAGTGCTTGGCACATCTTGCAATTCCAGTTCTGCAACTCTCACTTGAAGCTACTGAATGGATTCAGCGAGATTCCCCACTTGGCTCTTAGTTGGTTCCTCTTCCATTTATGTTAGGCCCGACACAGAGAGAAGTTCTCTAGTAACTGCTTCTTTAACTCCAATATTCTCTGTGAGAAACTGTTCTTTTTCCTTATGGATCTATGCTCTATCCTCTAAAAGCTTCGCCTGGAGGTCATCTTTCTCTTGCTTCGCAACCTGATGTTTCTCTAGGGCTTCCTCTTTGGCTTTCTTCAATGCCTCTGTGGCCTTCTCTTTTTCCTCCTGGACACAATGAAGGTGAGCCTCTGTCACATCTGTTATTCTGGGTAGCTAGGCAGGCTCATCTCCTACTTCTATGCCCCCTGATGACAACAACATAGTAGACATTGTGTGGCTTGAATAAAGGGACTATTGTACCCCTTTGAGCTCTGCCTTGATCCTGCAAACATTATCTCTTGTTTGACTTCGCTTTGCTACAAAATATCCTCTGAGGTATCTGATACAACGGTGATGATGAGGTCAATATCATCCACCATGAGAACAGTCTGAAATGGAGGTTTATTGGCTTTTGAATTCTTCCACAATGAAGGTTTTTGCAGGGAACCCTATCTTTTCTTGGATGTCTCGGTCTCTGGAAGGGGATCTTTAGGAAGTGTTACTTCGCCCTGTTCCTATTTTTCTTCTTCCCCTTCGTCCTCTTCTTTGTCTACTTCGTCACCTCCTCCTCCTTCAGGTGAATCTAGTGTAGTATCCTCTGATGCGTTGTTCAGTTCATGTACCTCTTTCTTCTTTTTCTTCCTATTGCTGCTAGGTGAATCATTCTCTTCCTGGGTGACTACAGGACTTCCGATGAGATCGGGATCAGAGAGTTATGTTTGTTCAACTGGTACCAGGAATTCTGCAGGTCATTCCTTGGTTATTTCCTCCATATCTTCCTTGGTGAGTTTGTAATAGAACTTAAGCTCTTCCTTATGTTCATCTCTGTGCACAATGATGTAAATTAAATGCCTATCTGCGCAGAACTTCACTAATGGCCTAAACCAATGCAATGTATTATGTGTCATGCGAGGGAAGGATTCAATGACCCTCTTCAACTACAAGTAATAGGTGTGGAACACCGCATTGGAATTCCATTGCTTCACCATGTTGTTCGAATACCAGAGGGTAGTGAACTTTGTGGCCAGTGGTTTGGACGACTCGATTTTAGGGAAGGTCGCTCCTTCCGACATCTCCCAAGAAATGAAGGCAATGAGGATCAACAACCATTTGAAGTGAAACTCATAGCTCTGGTCTTTCATTTCACGACAATCTTGCTCCAACTGGTTGACGAGGTAGCTCACCCAGTTCATCTACATTCCTTCAATGAATTTTCCCGCAAGGTCGACAACAAACCCCATGACTTGCATTGGTCTATTCTTCCTGATGAGATTACCAGTGATCAATTGGAAAGCTAGGTGCACTGCACCATTCTGGATGGAGGCTAATTTGTAGCCCCACTTCCCTTTCTCTACATCATCATAGGTATCCTTTATTTGCTGCACCAGGGCATGGTTTGCATCTTTCCCTGGGTAAAAATCCTGCAGGTCTGGTCCTTGCATGCTTAACCCATTGATCTGGTGGATCAGCACCGGATCTACTATGATGCACCTATCCAACCAAAGGTAACCGCCATGGTAGCATGACAGGAGGAGTTTAACGCATGCATTAACCTCCCGATGTCTGTTGAAGTGTGGTATCTTCATCGCATTCAGGATTGTGGACCTCGCGATGTCCATGGTCCACGGCTGGGGTACTATCTTTGACTTCTTCCCTGTTGTCTTGGTCAAATACTTTTGTGGTGCGAGCATTCCATAGTTCTTGAGGTCTCCTAAGTTGAAGTCACTGATCTTAAGCATCTGAATCTGTCCTAACTGTGGTTTGACTGTGTGTATCCCCTTCAGGAGGTACGCAGTGATCAATGTATAGTCGAAATCCCTTGGGACGTTGTCATGACTAACCACACCAACCAGAGGTGGGATATAGTCGGGCAGGACTGAAGGGATGAGCTTCACATTCGCCAAGTCATCACGATGCTTGATTCTCTTCTATGTCGCAATTCAGGATGGTCCAAATCGACGTCCAGTCGATGGGGATGCTTTCACTCCTCTCATCAATGAGGCTTGAACTTCTACAGATATGACCTTCTTATCCATGTGGTCTATGAGGATTTCTTCGACGGATTTCTCTACTGTGCTAAGGTCGACCGACATACACGCTAGAGATTAGATATCTTGGGTTGGCAGAAAAACACTCGAGGTAAGCAGAACACGTGGCGAGGTCTCAATAAGCACTGCAGGAAAGCAATTAGTTCTCTGTGGGATCAAATAATCATTATTTGCAAAAGTGTCCATGGTAAGACATTAGATGGGTTAAATAGATAATGTCATAATGGACTCCTCCAACAGGTAGGAATGCCTCAATCAATGCAATTCCATCCATTATGGTGCGGTCCCAATGGTCCAATGGTGAATGTTCCGACAATAACTGCATTTCAAACTGTTATGGAGTGTCGTTCTAACGATCGAGACACCTCCAATGGCCATATTGCTTCCTCATGAGGAAGTGACAATCTACGTTGTTCTGTTATTCCGACGAGGTTCAAGTTCTGCAAACCTTCCTTCTATGAAGTCCTCTCTGGAACATCCTGCAATTTTTCTAGTTTTGCTTTCTTCTTACTGATCTTTCTATCTTTCTTCCATGTGATCTACATCTCTGGATTCCTCTTTCCATTCTTGTTCTTATCTCCTCTTGGCATAGTAACTTCTCACTGTTGAGGATCTTTCACAAGGTTCAAGGATAATACTTCTTCTCTTACTGTTTCAGGAGTAGGTGCTCTATTGTCCTGCATGGATAGGTTCTTTAAGCCTTCTTTTGTTCTTTCAACTTTGATAGCCAGGTCTCTGGTCCTTAGTTGCTTTGACTTGCCCTCCTATTCTTCTATTAAGCGCGCTATTCTCTTAGCCATGAAATCCCTTAATTATTTCTTTTTCTGTTCTATAGCTTCCTCTTCTTCTTTTCTTCAAATCCGATCTCTCTCAATCCAAGTCCTTCCTAACAAAAGTGAAAAAGGAGCGTTGTTCTCAACAAACTTAATGACCTCGAATTCTTCTTCTGTCGATGTTCCATGAGCACTCATAGGTACATGAGTAAGTCTTCCACATAGGGTTATCATATTTCCTTTAAATAACCCTATTCCTCCTAATGAAGGAACATAGCAGGCTTTCCTAAGATTTCCCAAGTACTTTCTTTCATAGTGTTCACCTCTGTTTCTACATCCAATACACAGTCTACGTCGATGTATCCTATTCTTGTTTCTATGCACTCTTCTCTTTTAAGATATCTGATAAACTAATGTCTCTATGATTATTCATTGTTTCTTTCATCTGCAATAATATAGCCTCTGATTCTTTCTAGTTCTTGAGAATATTCTTAGTCTCTTGACCTTCCTCATGGTTTTCTTGTCTCATGTTCATCTTCTCAACTTTATCAATCATTCTAGGGAAATCCAAAACTTCATGTCCAGTAGCTTTACAACAAAGGCAAATAGGACCTCTACTAGGGCATTCCTTAGAAATATGTCACGATATTCTGCAACTATAACAAAGAGTCAATCCTCTCTTTATCTTAAATGATCCCCAGCCTTTCCTGTACTGCGCACTAGGATCATAGTGATGGATCTGCAAAAAAGCTTTCTAGGATCCTGCATCCACTTGTTAGTCCAAAAATTATTTCTATGCATAGGAATAACATATCTTTCATTATTTCTATCAGATATATTCATATCATATCTTCTTTCTTCTATTTATGCCCTAGTTTTTAGACTAGGAAAAAATCTACCAAAGATACCTAGATACATTCTTTCGAAACAAAAATTTCCACTTATCTTACCTTTATCAGAGCACAAAGCTTTAAGATCCTACCTCTTTTATTCAGATCGGACTTCTCTTCTTAGTACATAGCTTCACAAGTCAAGCAGAGTAATGTGCACTAGGGAAACAAATATACTCACAAATCTTTCTATTTTCTTCAATTCCCAGCAATCACAGTTTCCTGTCCCGACAACGGAACCATTTTTTGGAACAGGGGCAGACCCAGGGTTCAATGCTTCAACAATGCACCAACAAAACCCTAACTACCGGCCTTTTCGGTAACACCTGCGAAGAAGATGAAGTCTCACCTGAGGTAGAGGCAAGGGGGTTGCATGACTCAAGTTTCTACAACCTAGTTGGGACACAGATATGTGATCACAATACTTAACAGAGAACTTAGCAGTTAACATTCATTAGTCTTTAACCCTTTATTCACATCATGGGTAAAACCCTAATTATATAACATCGCAGTATTCAACAAGATCTAACACATTCAAGCACTTAGCATAGAGAGATAGATCAGATCTAGCATTCATTCATGATATTAAGCACTAGGATACTACATCTGATGCATCTACATACATAAATATTACAACACTAAGCATAAATCACATCAATCACACAAAGCAATCACAACACAGGATATACGTGGTTCACCCCCAGCAAGGGGCTACGTCCACCAACTCTTCATCTTCTTTATTATCTTCTTTCAATCTTCTTACATGCACAGAGCCACAAAACCAACTCCACATAGGACAGGAGATCTATGCACACCTTGTTAGATCCTCCTTCCCTGAAATTGGCACAGCACAGAGCCCTCTTACAATCACTTGCACTTAGATCTGCAAGTTCTCAACACACAGTATGCACAAAGAATTCACAACTATTTGCACTTAGCTCACTGTCTTACAACTGACTCCTTACATCACCTAGATATCTATTTATATATTACAAAAAGGCCTAAGCATGGGTAAAACCCATGGGCCGACATCCCATACCCGTTACATAAACCCTAAACCCAAAAAACCCACAAAAGGGGGGCGAGATCCCGCGATTGGCTCTTCGCCTGGGTGCTTTGTCTTCGACCAGCCTGTTGAAGTCCCAAAATTGGTCAAACACGACCAAGGTTCTCCAAAACTTGGTCGAGGGACAACACTCACCCTCCTGATCTTGTAGACAACAATTTCTCATGGTATCGTCATTCCCGATGATATCATTTTTGTCTTCTTGTTTGTTTTCATTGTTGTTGTTCTTGCCTGTAATCATGCCATCGTTTTTGTTGTTCTTTCCATCAATGACAAGAAATATTTGCCTATAATCGTGCCAACATGTAATGCAACTATCGGTGGATCAATTCCCTTGAATAATACGTCAAAGTTTGTAGCACAAAAGGAAGCAAATAAGAACGATGAAGTATCTCTCAAGACCATTTTCAATGGACTCCCAAGTTATGTCAAAGAAATCATGGGAGAACGTACTTCCGCCAAGGATCTATGGTTGAATCTAGATAAGGTATACCAAGATAAAGAAGACAATCCAATAAAGAAAAATGAAGGTAAAGACTCTCCAAAATATTTTTATTACAATACTCCTAGTGAAGTTGAATGTTCTCTTACAAAATAAGAAGACGATATAGAAGAAGTTTATATAGAGTTTGCAAATAATGAAGAGGAAGATTTGTTAGAGCTTAAAGATAAAATTATAACTAATTTATAACAAGTTAGCATGGAAACATGATACGGTTCACTTTCCTTTTAGTATCTTTAAAAATACACTAAGGAGGTCCTATAAAAATACCCAAGGCATATCGTGACACTAAATAAAGTACTCATGAATCAAGAAGAAGAGATCAAGAAACTAAAGAATGATATAACTAGTCAAGTAGAATAAAAGAAGAAGGTAGATGATGAGTTTAGCAAAATCCTTGAATATCTTAAAATCAATGTAAATTTAAGAACTCAACTTGAAAAATCCAAAAGGGTAGAGGAACTATTAAATAATCAAGTAAATGAAAAGGAAGAGTCATTCCATAGGTTGGAAGTTGAAGTTGTTGATCTCAGAAAGAAAGTAGAGAAGTCTAATACGCATGTCAAGTTCATGAACAACTCAACAATATTGAATGAAATATTGGATAGTCAAACATCACCAAATGATAAATCAGGTCTTGGATACAACAAGGAAGTTATACACTTTGAAGCCAACACTTCTAAGAATCATGAGATAAGTCCCTCATTCTCAAAAAGTGGAAGCAATGTTGCAATTCAACCATCTACAAAAAGAAATGAAACTTTAAAAAGAACAAAGAAAGGAAGACATCAAGAAGCCATCTTTACACCTCAGAGCAATTTCAGAAGAGAGACACCTTCAAGGTGGACACCAAAGCAAAGGTATGAAAATGTTTTTCATGGTCATTTCTTCTCATGTAATGAATATGGTCACAAAGCTTTGGATTGCAGACATTATGCAAGGAAAGATGTTGGAAGGTCTCATAAAACCCTAAGATGTTGGAGATGTAATCAAGTGGGACACAATGTTGTTCATTGTCACACCATGAGATGTTACAGTTGTTGAGCCTCTAAATTGACATCCCCATTACCCTATTATACTCCTCATTTATGCCTATTTGACCTACCTAAGCTTGGAAAATGATAAAGAACACTACTTCCAGACACCGATAAGGTCATAAGGTAAAGTATAATTGAATTCATGCATTTTGTGGTTTATTAAGCTAGGAGACTAAATATTTCATGTACTAATGTTTAAAATTTCCATGTGTATCCTTTGACCTTTGGATGAGTCCAACACTTCTATGTCAGCCCAGTCATCTGGTACTTATGCGCCAGATTTCCCACTTTCTGAATCCGGTACCAAGTGCACCTTTCGTTCAGATCCAGTACCCACAGACCATTCATTGTCGTGATCTAGTACCAACGACCACAGACTATTCTAGTTTGGTACCAACCAATTGTGTGATGTTCGTATCCAATACTATCTACCGAATCTCACCTATCTTGATCTAGTACTAATATAGGAAACAAAGAATGCTAAGTTTGGCTCCATATCATGCCTAAGATAATTGTTGAGTGTTTATGAAATCATCAAAATTCTAGAAAGACTATGTTAAGCTAGTTTGTTTATTGCTTCATCCTCATACACTTCGTGTCATGAGGATGAAGCTTAAAATATGTAACTGAATGTACAAATTTGACAATTGTTGATCTGCCAAAGATTTCACCTCCTTATGTTTCATGACTAAGACTGTTTAAATAGTCATGGCAAGGATGGTGGAAGGGGTAGAGAGATATCATAACACAAAATGTGAAGCAACGTTGCATATTGTAGAACATATCCTGAGTTGGAGGTTTAATAGAAGAATGTCATTTATTTTCATGTCTTGGTCATTTATGAATGAATGTGAGTTGATTTGTTAGTATAGTTTAATTTCATGTTTTGAGGTTTGAGTAAGAGTGATGTGTGGATTGAAGGTCAATTTACTGTAGACTCCAGTCTCTGACCTATTGAAGTGACAAGGGCCCACCACCCAACAGAGGTCAACATCTTTGTAGATTAGTGTTATCATTTGATTTCAGTAGTATAATTATTAGACTAGATGAAGCTTTGATTCTTTTAGATGATAGCAGTATAGTTCAGTTTAGGATTCCGATTATATGATTGCTTAGAGATCTTTATTTACTCTATTTTTGCATATTCCTTATTTCTGTTCTTATGAATTTGATTTTTCTTAATGGACATGGATGTTGGTAGCAGTAGTCAAACATATTTGGAAAAGAACTAGTGAAGTTCAAAATAGAATATTGTGAACCACAACACACTCAATATACTGGCTATTGAACTACCCATGCTATGCCTTGATGATTGATGTGTGATTTCCTTTTTAGAGTGTGAATGCATAGTTATCTTTCTGGGTCAGATAACAAAGTTGATCTGTCAAATAAATCCATCTCATATTTGCATGTACCCCAATGGAGTAGATAGCCTCTCTGTGAAAGACAACCAAAGTGTGTTTCAGTTTACTTTTAGCAGTATAATCCAGATTATTTATATACTCATGACATTAGAATTACCCCTCTTACTGGTGTCTTGTAACTCTATTGATTACAAATCTCAGATTGATAATTAATGAGTGCATTATACTAATCATATAATTAACACAACATTTTGGCGTCGTTGCTGGGGAGTTGCAAATGGTAGGAAGTGATTTTAGCTTAGATTGTTTGCATAAGTTTTTTGAATGATTTTAAAGGCTGCTTGAGGGAGGAGGATAAAACATTTAAGATGTGAGTGAAGAGCCACGCGGCCACTAGAGTGGGGTTCTTCGAAGCCAGGTTGCCTTCTTACCTTCTATATAGAATTAGGATTTCAATTGAGTTAAGTATCAATTTTTTATTTTATGCATAGATAAAGAGATAATAAGGATAGATTTGTAATCTCTAAAGATTCAAAAACAAACCCCCCCACTAATTCAACTGACATTGGTGTAGGAAAAATTCCACCAGGAGGAAGTTCAAGGGAAGCTAGTGAGGCTCCAGAAGAAGAACCTAGAACTGGAGAATCAACATTGGGGTAGATAGAACATGAGTCTACTGGAGGAACTGAACATTTAGAAGACACACAAAATCCAGTTTCTGAACCATCTATCAGTGGAGGAGGAGCACCTAGTGAAATGGAAGAAGAAGAAGGAAATGAAAATGCAACCACTAAGACTGAGACCTTTGGGTTTCCAATCTTGGATATTTCCAGAAACATCAACATTAAGAACATCCCACTATCATCATTACCCACTTTCAGAGGTATGTCAAATGAAGATCCATACTTATTTTTATTCAAGTTTGACATATTATGTAGAAGCTATAACTACTCAGACGATGCCCAAAAACTTAAGCTCTTTCTAGCCACAATGAAGGACTCAGCCTTAAGATGGTTCATGAACTTAGGAGAAAACACAATTCTCTCTTGGGATCAGATGAAAGACACATTCTTACGAAAATACCAAGACTATTGTAAGGATAATGCTAAAAATAACATTTTTAAAATGCAGCAAACAAAAGATGAAATCCCTGAAGACTACTTAGAAAGGTTCTTATACAACTATCAGAAATCAAAATTATTCACCACAGACCCAGCTGTAGTAAGAACAATATTTTTGAAAGGTCTTAGAGATGACTGCATAGAAGTTTTAAATTTGTTAAGTTCAATAGATGTGCACCAAAAATCCTTTGCAGAAATTGCATATTACTATAGGAGATACTCAAGGACAAGCTAAAATAGGCAAAGGACCAAGAGATTCTTTTAACAGAAATTCAAGACAAATCTCAGGGACTGTCACCAGAATTGAGTTAGGAAAATTATTGGAGAACTTTAAAACAAACATCTTGTGCACAATCAGTAACCAGTTAGATACCCTAAAACTGAAAAAGAAGCAATAAGAAGATGTTTTTTTTGCAATCTTTTGTCCTAAATATCGAAAGAAGCACCCTGAGAAAGAATGCCCATTAAATGTCATAGAAATATGTGGCCTGTGTACACTAGAGTACCCCACATTTGAGTGTCCAAATTTTCTTGAGATGCAATCCATATATAGGGGAGGAGGAGTCTCACAAGAACAACCATACCCTTCTAGGAGGCCTTGGAGATCACAAAACCCCAATGCATTTTATGACCCTAATACACAATATCAACAATAACAATGGGGTCCTCCTCCAGTTCCCTATTCCCAATGGACACCTCAACAAGCTCAAACTCAACCTTGGCAACAAGGTTGGATGGGCCCTGTGTATGGGAAACCCTCTTACCCAACATATCCATAGTATCCCGTAAAAAATTTCCAATTACTACTTGGATTTAACCCACCTCAGATACAAGCTTTACTTCCACCTCCTATACAACAACAATTCATAGCACCCTTGAACCCTAACCAATAGCAACAAGCACCTATAAATACCAATCAACAACCACAAAACCAAGCTGCCCACAACCCTCCTAGACCAACAACAATCCCTTCCCAGCCAATTACTAACCCCAATAATCGACCCACCCACCCTGTGCAGAATGCATAAATACAAACCTTTCCCACCTATGAAATTCAACTAAGATCCAGGAAATTTGTAAATCAATCAAATTCTGGAGTAATAATTCAAGAAGAAAATGATAATCATTCTGAAGAAGAAAACAGTCAAACCACCCCTGTAGAAGGAGAGACTTCCCCTCATATTCCAACCACTTTTTAGTCCGTAGGAGTACCTTAGCAAGTTAATATTCCTCCCTAACCCGAAAGACTATTAGTGAAGAAACATGGCCCACCCTTGCACAAAGACATAGAAGATGAATTACAAAATGTATGTATAAAAATACCTCTACTGCAAGCCATCAAAGATATCCCCATATATGCCAAAATTATAAGGGATATTTACCTTAATAAACCAAGAAGGAAGAAGAAGGAACCTCCCCTTGTTCAGGTAGTAGGACAATTATCTGAATTTATTTCTGAAATGCCATATAAATATAATGACCCTGGGAATCCAGTAGTCACTATTGAAATTAATGGTATTTACTTACCAAACACACTCATTGATTTGGGTGCAACAATTAATGTAATTTTTTTTTACACCATGCAAAAACTCCAAATCAACCAGTTAAGACCAACCCAAACCATGGTAGAGTTGGCAGATAAGTTAGTCATCAGCCCTGCAAGAAGTTTAGATGATGTCACAGTCACACTAACTTCTTGGGAGTATCCAGTAGAATTTCTAGTCATCTATTCTAAATCATCCTCCAAACCAGGACACCCTATGGTTCTTGACTTCCCTTGGCTGGCCATAGCAAATACCTTTATCAGTTTTCGGTTTGGTGAGATGACTATATCCAGTGGCACACATAGCCAAAAGCTTGTCCTCTTCCCTCCCACCCAACTGGCACAAGAGATACCTGTTTGGCTAGAAAACCCTTATGGAGAGGAAGATTGCATCAGACCAATGTTAACACTTGAACAAGTAAAAGGAATGCAAGAACAATCAAATGATCAAGTCTTAAGTTTATTTTTGGCTGATACAAACTGCATTGAATATCCTATGTCTTTTGTAGAATTGTCACACATTTTCAATTCTGAATTTCAACAAACTTAGCACCCTGATATCACTCAATTATATACTTTATCACCATCTTCCTCAGAGAAAGAAGAAAGAACTGAACTTGTTGAGATTAGCCTAGGAAAAACTTTGTATATCAACTCTAGTTTGGAACCAGAACAAAAGACACAAGTAATTGAGATGCTCCAAAGAAAATTTGATGCATTTTCATGGGATTATGAAGACATTAAAGGAATTCACCCTAACACATGAACACATCATATCTACCCTAATGACCAAATCAGACCAGTTAGACAGCCTCAGAGAAGGATGAATCCATCCCTCAAAGATATTGTAAAAGAGGAATTGCAAAAACTCCTTCAAGCCAATCTCATATACCCCATTTCAGATAGTCAATGGGTGTCTCCACTTGTCATAGTTCTCAAGAAAAACGGTAAGTGGAGAATATGTGTATACTTTAGAGAGTTGAACAAAGACACCCATAGGGATTATTTTCCCTTATCATTTATTGATCAGGTGTTTGATACCTAGTCCAGAAAGAAGTATTTCTCATTCCTATATGGGTTTAGTGGTTATAACCAAATACAAATAGCACCCGAAGACCAGGAAAAGACCACTTTCACCTGCTCATGGGAAACCTATGCTTATAGGGTGCTTCCTTTTGGACTTTGCAATGCCCCAACCACTTTTCAAAGGGTTGTCCTAGCCATTTTATTTGACTTGACCAATGACTGCATGGAAGTCTATATGGATGAATTTACATTCCATGGAAATGACTTCCAGGAAGCTTTGACCAGTCTAGAAAAAGTCTTGATTAGGTGTAAGGAAACTAATCTTTCCCTTAGTAATGAAAAGTCAAAGATGATGCTCACTTAAGGTATTGTTTTGGGACATCACATCTCTAGTTCTAGAATGAGAGTTGATCCCGCAAAGATTCATATTATCACACAAATCAGAATACCTTCCTCACAAAAGGAAGTTCGCAACTTTTTAGGGCATGCTGGCTATTATAGAAGATTCATTCTGAATTTTACAAGCTGATCTATTCCCTTATTCAAGTTATTATCTAAAGAAGCTGAATTTAATTGGAATGATGAATGCCAAGTATCTTTTGAAATTCTAAAACAAAAATTGTCAAGTGCCCCTGTATTAAGAGGACCAAATTGGTCCCTTCCTTTTCATATTTGTACCGATGCCTCAGACACAACCATGGGGGAAGTTCTTGGACAAAGGGAAAATCAGATGCCTTATGCTATTTACTTTGTTAGTAAAAACCTTTCCCCAACAGAAGTTAATTATACGGTCACAAAAAAAGAATTGTTAGATTGTAGTCCATGCTATCAATAAATTTAGACACTACATTACAGGATATCAAGATTTTGTACACACTGATCATTCAGCCATCAAATTGCTAATGAAAAATACTGTAACAAATACTAGAGTTAAAATATGGTTGTTATTATTACAAGAGTTTAACATCAACATTATTGATAGAACTGGTAAGGATAATCTTGTGGCTGATTTCTTATCTCGAATGATTCATCTAGGGGATAATGCACTAGTAGATGATAACTTTCCTGATGAAAATTTGTTTGTTAGTTCTACATTTACTCCTTGGTATGCAGATGTAGCTAACTGTCTTGTGACAGGGAAGATGCCTCAAAAATTGTCTCCTAGAGAAAAACATAAAGTAATTCAGCTAAGTGCAAACTACATGTGGCATGATGATTGTCTTTATAAAATAGGGCTAGATTTGGTAATCAGGAGATGTGTAAGGGAATATGAGATCCATGATATTTTGCAAGCCTGCTATGATGTTCCTTGTGGAGGCCACTTTGATGACAAGAGAACCACTTATAAAGTTATGCAATTTGGTTATTATTGGCCTAATATTTTCAAAGATGCCAGAACTTATGTATCCAATTGTGATGAATGCCAATGAATGGGTAAGACTACTGCATGAGACCAAATTCCACTTGAATCCCAGGTAGTCATTGAGCCTTTCGAGAAATGGGAATTAGATTTTGTAGGGCCCATTAATCCTGCATCTAAAAATAAAAAGTATATACTTGTATGTACTGACTATGTGACTAAGTGGGTTGAAGCAAAAGATTTACAAGATACAAGTGAACAATCAGTGGTAGATTTCCTTTTTAATGACATTTTTACTAGATTTGGTGTACCTCAAAAAATTGTGACTGATCAGGGGAATCAATTCACCTCTCATCTAGTCAAAGCTGTTACAAAACATAACCAAATCAAGCACATGAAATATACACCTTATCATCCACAGGTGAATGGGAAAGTAGAATCTACCAACAAAGTCATTGAGTCTATTCTTACTAAAACAGTATAGCTACACCACAAGGATTGGGATGACATATTACTAGAATCCTTATGGGCTTATAGAATCACCTGGAGGAATACAATAGGACATACACCTTACGAGTTGGTGTACGGGAAGAAGGTGTTTCTCCCCATAGAATTCCATGCAACTCAAATAAACATAACACACCTAATACATCATTCATTGTTGAATATGAATAGATATAAGAAACTAAATCATGCATTTGTAAACATAGGTATTTTTGGTCAACATGACCCTGGATAAAACCCCTTCGGGGAAAACCAGTTTGGAATATGTATGTATATATGAGGAAAGCAGAAGAAGGGTTATAGTAAACACAATATATGAAAGAACCTAATACAATAGGAACTCCAACTAAGCTGATATACAAGCTATAAATCATCAAATGCACCCCAGAATGGTGTGCCCCTCATGCAAACTGCCAGAACCACTAAATCTGCTCCAAATGCCAACTGTAAGCTCAGATATGGAAACCCCTCCAAAGGAATGAAGCTATGTTGAATGGAAACCCTTTGCAACTGATCTCACTGCAATCTAATGGCTAGATATCCTACCAGGTATGAATCAACCTTCTCAACTAATGCGCCCCTCTTAGAAATAGAATAGCTCCAGTAAATAATCAAGGAAAGAAGCTCCAAGCCTCCATCAATGAAAGAAAGTGACCTCCCTTAAGAATCCTGACAAAACTGACCTCATCTCCATCCTCCAAGAGCTCCTCTCTCAACAAAAAAAATAAAAATGAATGCACCCCTCCTTTACCCTTTGTGCCCCTCTTTGACTACCAAAAGGAAACCTAGATATTCAATGGTTGAGATCATCTCATCTCCCATCAAATCCATGGTTGAGATGTCCTCATGAATATATAAAAAACAAACCCACTTTGGGTTCAGTTTCCTAAGTCAACTTTATGTTTCCAAATTCACCCCTTTGTGAATTAATAGTCACTTTAGGACAAAAGTGACCAAATTTCACTTTATCCAAAGTCAAAGTGAAATTAGACAAAAGTACAAGGTACAAAGTGTCATGTCCTTCCCTCATGTGCTTAGGAGGTCAAAAGAACATGGGGAACACCTCCCAAGGTACAAAACTCAACACTCTCTCTTATCGAGGAAGGTGTTCCTCACAAAGCCCATCTTGTCTCTGAAATAGACATGCCTTCCCCGTGGCAGGCCCTTGGTGAGAATATCTGCTACCTGGTCATATGTAGATATGTACTACAACTAAAATTCCCCTCTCTGAACTCGGTCACAAATGAAGTGGTACTTGATCGGTATATGCTTCAACTGGTCATGAAACAATGGATTCTCAGATAGTTTTATGCAACTCTGATTATCACAGTGAATGGCAGTCGGTGACATATCCTGACCAAATAACCCAACCAACATCTTACGAAGACAAATGGCCTCACAAATGGCCTGACTGGCCACCATATACTATGCCTTGGTCGAAATCAAAGCAACTGACTTCTACTTTCGGTTGAACCAGGAAACAAGTCCTGACCCCAAACTGAAGCAGCACCCTAAGGTGCTTTTCCTGTCAGCAGCACATCCTGCCCAATCTGAATCTGTATAGCCAACCAAACTGACTCCATATCCTTGGACATAGTCTAAGCCATAGTCCACTGTCCCAACAACATATCTCAATATGTGTTTTTCCCCAACCATGTGAACACTCCTCGGCTCAATCATGTACTGACTGAGTGTGTTCACGTAAAAACATATATCTGGTCTGGTGTTAACCAGATACATGAGCAAACCAATCAACTGTCTGTAAACTATGGAATCCACCAACTGGCTATCTGAAGCACTAAGCTTCTTCCAATTAGTGATCATGGGTGTAGACATAGGTCTGCAGTCCTCCATTTGAAACCTGCTCAAAATATATGTTGTATACTTCCCCTGCCCGAGAAATATGTGACCCTCCTCATGCCATACCTCCATACCTAGAAAGTAGTGCATCAATCTGATATCACTCATCTCAAGCTCTAATGCAAGTCCTAGCTTACACTCAGCTATGAGATCCTCAGCTCCAGTAATGAATAGATCATCCACATACAAAATGAGAATGAGCGTGTCCTCACCCCTAATGATGAAGTAGAGGTTTGGATCAGCATCACTCTTCTTGAAGACCATATGAAGGAAATAAGTATCAATCCATGAATACCAAGCTCGGGGAGCTTGCTTCAGTCCATATAGTACCTTCCTCAGAAGACACACATGAGTCTCCCTGTCACCCACCTCAAAACCCTATGGTTTCTCTATGTACACATCGTCCTCAATAAAGCCATTCAAAAATGCAGTTTTCACATCCATCTGGTGAATGTGCCAACCCATCTCTGTTGCTATGGCCATGATAGTCCTGATAGAAGTGTATCTTGCAACTGGTTCGAAATTCTCGTCATAGTTGACTCCCTAAATCTGTGAGAAGCCTCATGCCACAAAATGGGCCTTGTGCTTCTCCACGCTACCATCTGCAGCAATCTTGGTCTTGTAAAACCACCTGGAAGTCACAACTGACTTCCCCACTGGCCTCAGAACCACATCCCAGACATCATTGCACATAATGGACTCATACTCCTCTACCATGGCCTCTCTCCAAAACTGATGGTCCACTGCCTGCGCAAAATTTTGTGGCTCAGTATCCCTGATACTCATCACAAGTGCTAAGTAAGCTCCAAATCTGACTGGTGGCCTTCTCTCTCTGATATGGCTCTTGGGTTCACCTACATTCTCCTTGGCCTCCTTCAAGGTCTCATGAAACCATCTCGGTTTCCTCTTCCCTAAAGTGGTCAATGGAGAAGTAAGGTCTATCTGCCCAAGAGTGACTACCTCATGACTCGCCTCAACACTCTGTGATCCTAAAGTATGACCTCCCTGTGAAGTTTGTGCCTCATATGACTGAAACTCCTCTGACTATGACTCTGAATCTATGTATTGGTCACCCTGTCACCCCTGATACTAGTGTACTCTCAATCTGAGGTAGTGCTCCCTCTGAAACTGCAACTGGCAACTCTGCATCATCCTCAAATACAACTCTCAACTCAAGAGATCTCGAAAAAGCCCTATCCTCCTCAAATATAACATCTCTACTCACCACCACTTTCTTAAGTGATGGAATGTAGATGCGATAGGATTTTGACACCTATGAGTATCCAACTAGAATCCCCTACTAGGTTGTGGGGTCTATCTTTTTTCTCCTCTATGAGGGGACATGAGAGAAATTCAAGCATCCAAAGATCCTGATATTCCTGACATCGAGCCTCCTACCAGTGAAGGCCTCCTCAAGAGTCATCTTCCCCAAAATCCTATGGGGCTTCTGTTCTGTTGGTTGTGGAGCCTGATTATATTCCTGATTCAGATGTCTTTTACTTTAAGTCATGTTTATACCCCATGAAGTATTTACACCCCAGAAGTATGTACACTCTTCCACGCAGGGGAGTGCAGAGGGGGGGTACCCCCTCTGCGAGGTCCGAGGGGGGCTATCCTCCCGACTGGGGGGTCTGGGGCCAAGCGGGCCCCCAACGGGGGTTTGGGGGAAGTGTCCCCCGATGGGGGTTCTGGAGAGAAGCCCCGGAAGGAAAAATTTCCTTTTAAATGTATATTGTAATTTCATTGTAAATTTGAACCATTCATTATAAGGTCGCAGATCTAACGATAGAGATTATGTTAGGGTTTTTTGCCCTATAAGGAAACCCTCTATTATGAGGGAAATGTATTGCGGCTATAGTTGATGGCGAATATTGTATTCTGAGATAGGAGACTGTGAGAGAAAGAAGAGGAAGTTACAGTGGGTTTTCTATAGGTTGTATCCCTTCATATGCTGGATAATAATAAAGGAAGGACTTGGCAATTTCTCTAGTGGACGTATCCCACACTGGGTGAACCACATAAATTTGTGTCTCTATTGTATTGTGTATCTTTTGTGTTTTTTTTCGCATTTGTTTTATTTTATTGCTCCACGGTCCTGTTTTTCTAACAACTGGTATCAGAGCGAAAGGTAACTCGCAGGAAAAGAGGGTTCCTAGTTCGAGTGGGAGCAATGTCGAAAGATGGAAAGTTTAGGGTCGAGAAATTTAATAGCCAAAACTACCAGTTATGGAAGATGTAGATGGAAGAATATTTATATCAGAAGGATATTCCTACCATTGGGCGGAATAACAAAGAAGTCGGCGCCAACGAAGGACGAAGAATGAGAGATTCTTGACAGAAAGGCTCTAGGAATGATATGGCTGAGCCTGGTAGCATCGATGGCTTTCAATATTTCCAAAGAAAATATAACGAAGGGTTTGATGGATGCATTGGCCAAATTGTATGAAAAACCCTCATCGTCCAATAAGGTATTTCTAATGAAGAGATTATTTAATATGAAGATGTCGGAAGGTGGGTATGTTGCAGATCATTTAAATGATTTTAATACAGTTACTAATCAACTAAGTTCTATAAAATTGGACTTTGATGATGAGGTCAGGGCACTTCTAATATTTTTCTCATTTCCAGAAAGATGGAATGATTTGGTCATGGCTGTAAGTAACTCTATATCTGGTTCAAATAATTTAAAATTTGATGATGTTGTTGGTGTTATCCTTAGTGAGGAAATGCAATGGAAAAGCACAGGTGAGACATCAGGAAATGCATTGAACATGGAGAACATGGGAAGACAAAAGGATAGAGGAAAGGGTTTTGGGAACCGTGGGAATTATAGAAAGGGAAGATCCAAATCCAGACTTGGAAAGATAGAGTGTTGGAATTGTGGGAAGAAAGGACATCTGAAGAAAGACTGTAGAGCTCCAAAGAAACAAAGAGATGGACACCAGGAGAGAAATCAGGAAGAAAAATGTAACATGTGATGTGTTACAAGATGCTTTGATTCTTTCTATAGATAATATTTTTGAGTCTTGGGTAGTAGATTCAGGGGCTTCATTTCATGCCACACCCCATAGGAAACATTTTCTAGATTATGTTCAAGGTGATTTTGGACAGGTTCATTTGGGTGATGATGCACCATGCAAAATTGTTGGAATGGGAAAGGTAAAAATAAAGCAACGCAATGGAAACCAATGGTTATTGAAATAGGTAAGACATGTTCCAGATTTAAGGAAAAATCTAATTTCAACAGGGCATTTGGCAAGAGAAGGTTGTATATCCATATTTACAGACAAGGCATGGAAGGTCATCAAAGGATCATTGGTGATAGCGAAAGGAGAGAAGGTAGGTACATTGTATTTATGTACTCGTAATACTGACTCTTATATCTCTTTAGCTTCTATAGGAGTGGATAAAACACTATGGCATCATAGGCTTGGACACATGAGTGAGAAGGGGATGGAGATACTTCACAAAACAATTTTTTTTCCATATCTTAAACAAATTGATTTGGACTTATGTGAGCATTGTGTTTATGGAAAACATAAGAGAGTCAGATTTATCAGACTCAGAAAAGAAAAGAAGAGTGAAGGGTTAAACCTTGTGCATACATATGTATGGGAACCAGCTCAGGTATCATCTCTTGGTGGATCTCATTATTATATTACTTTTATTGATGATGCAACTAGAAAAACTTGGGTTCGACAAAAATCTGATGTTTTTGATACTTTTAAGAAATGGAAAGCTTTGGTTGAGAATGAGACAGGAAAAAAGGTGAAGTGTCTCA
>ML825290.1:22946-37129 GCA_009831015.1 Picea engelmannii | reverse complement strand
AGGAGTAGAGATGTCATATTCAATGAGAAGGTCATGTACAAAGATCAGTTGCAGGGAAAGAAACAGGAAAAAGAAAAACAAGAATACACAGTGCTTGATGAGATCACTGAAAAAGAAATTCCAAAGGAACCAGAAAATCAAAATGTACAACAACAGGAGGAGAAGGTACCTCAAACACCTACAAGTGTTGTTAGAAAATCTACCAGGTTAAGTATACGCCCTGAACGATACTCTCCTTCATTGTATTATTTAGTGTTGATTGATTCTAGTGAACTAGAATGTTATGAAGAGGAAATGCAGGTAGACACCAAAAGGAAGTGGGAGCAAGGCATGAAAGAGGAAATGGATTCCTTGGTAAATAACCATGCTTGGGATTTAGTTCTGTTTCCTGCAGGAAAAAGAGCATTGCATAATAAATGGGTTTACAAGTTGAAGGAAGAAGATGGAGGAGAAAAGCGGTACAAGGCTAGACGTGTTGTAAAGGGGTTTGCACAAAAGAAAGGTATAGATTTTGATGAAATTTTTTCTCCTGTTGTTAAAATGACTTCAATTAGAACTATTTTAAGTCTTGTGGTAGTACAAGATTTGCATCTTGAATAGTTAGATGTAAAAACAACTTTTCTCCATAGGGATTTGGAGGAATAGATTTATATGCAGCAACCACAGGGGTATGAAGTCAAATGGAAGGAGAATTTGGTATGCAGGTTGAAGAAGAGCTTATATGACCTAAAGCAAGCTCCAAAGCAGTGGTATCTGAAGTTTGACAGGTTTATGACAGAACAGGGTTATAGTAGATGTCATTCTAATCACTGTGTTTATTTTAAAAAGCTAGACAATGGAAGCTTTATTATTTGGCTATTGTATGTAGATGACATGATTGTTGCAGGGTCTAATATGCAGGATATAAATGTGCTCAAGAAGAAATTATCCAATTCATTTGCGATGAAGGATTTGGGTGCTGCAAATAAAATCCTTGGTATGAGAATAACAAGAGACAGGAAAAATTGCAAACTGACATTGTCTTAGGGTGAGTACACAGAGAAGGTGTTGGAGAGGTTTAGAATGCAGAATGAAAAACCAGTTAGTACACCTTTGGCCAGCCATTTCAAATTAACTAAGGAAATGTGTCCTAAGACACGGTAGGAGATAGAATACATGTCCAGGGTCCCATATTCATCAGCAGTTGGTAGCTTGATGTATGCAATGGTTTGCACAAGACCAGATATTGCACATGCAGTGGGAGTTGTGAGAAGATATATGAACAATCCAGGTAAAGAACATTGGGAGGAAGTAAAGTGAATTCTCAGATACTTGAGAGGTACTACTAATCATGCATTATATTTTGGAGGTTCAGAAACTGTTTTAGAAGGATATGTTGATTCAGATATGGCAGGTGATAAAGATAGCAAGAGGAGTACCACAGGGTATGTGTTTACTATAGGTGGAACAACGGTAAGTTGGATTTCAAAACTGCAAAAGCTTGTTGCACTTTCAACAATAGAGGCAGAGTATGTTGTTGCTACAGAGGCTAGTAAAGAGATGATTTGGTTATAGAGGTTTATGGAGGAATTGGGAAAGAAGAAAGATAATAGCAGGTTGTACTGTGACAGTGAGAGTGCCATTCATCTTGCAAAGAACTCAGCCTTCCATTCGAAGACTAAGCATATACAGTTGAGGTACCATTTCATATGATCCTCCTTGGAATATGGACATTTGAAGTTGGAAAAGATACACACTGACTAGAATCCTGCAAACATGTTAACAAAGGGAGTAACCAGGGAGAAACCGAGTTCCTGCTCAGTTTCAGTTGGTCTTCAAGAATGAAGATGAAGATGAGAAATTTTCCAGGTCCAAGAAGGTTTAGAGTCCAACATATACAACAATGGTGGAGTTTTTGAGATTAGTCTCCAAGTGGGAGATTGTTGGTTGTGGAGCTTGATTATCTTCTTGATTCAAAGGTCTTTTACTTTCAGTCGTGTTTATACCCCATGAAGTATTTACACCCCAAAAGTATGTACACTCTTCCATGCAGGGGAGTGCAAAGTGGGGGTACCCGCTCTGCAGGGTCTGGGGGGGCTATCCCCTCGGCTAGGGGGTCTGGAGGAAAGTGGGCCCCCAACGGGGGTTCAGGGGCAGTGTCCCCCGATGGGGGTTCTGGAGTGAAGCCCCTGAAGGAAAAATTGCGTTGTAAATGTATATTGTAATTTCATTGTAAATTTGGACCGTTCATTATAAGGTCACAGATCCAACGATAGAGATTATGTTAGGGTTTTGTTCCCTAGAAGGAAACCCTATTTTATGAGGGAAATGTATTGCAGCTATGGTTGATGGTGAATATTGTATTCTGAGATAGGAGACTGTGAGAGAAAGAAGAGGAAGTTATAGCAGGTTTCCTGTAGGTTGTATCCCTTCATATGCTGAATAATAATAAAAAAAGGACCTGGATATTTCTCTGGTGGACATAGCCCACACTGGGTGAACCACGTAAATATGTGTCTCTATTGTATTTTGTATCTTTTGTGTTTTGTTTCAACATTTTTATTTTATTTCTCCACGTTCTTGTTTTTCTAACATGTTCTGCAGATAAACTGCAGTAACACATGCCTCTGCCCACAAATACAAAGGCAAACTATGATCATGCAACATGGATCTCAATGCACCAGTAATGGCCTGGTTCTTCCTCTCAGCAACATTGTTATACTAAGGTTTGTAAGGTACAATATCTGTCTCCTGATGCCCTGATGTGTAGAGAAGTCTACAAATTGTCTTGAGGAATACTCTCCCCCGTTATCCAACCGCAAGACTTTGATCCTTTTTCCCGACTGGTTCTCTGCAAGATCTCTAAACTCTTGGAACTATATGAAGACCTTACTCTTGGCCTTTAGGAAATATATCCAAGTCTTCCTCAAGTAGTCATCTATAAATGTGAGATACTACTCACAACCACTCAAGTACCTCCGAGTCATGGGCCCACACACGTCCGTGTGTACTAAATCCAGTATCCCAACTGACCTGTTGTCACTGTTGGGGAACGATGCCTTGGAAAACTTTCCAAGCGCACACCCTCTGCAAACATCCTGATGTTCTATGTTGATCTATGGCACTCCGGTCACAACCTCTCTCATTCCTCCAAGAGCCCCATGATGTAGGTGGGCCATCCTGTGATGCTATAAATCACATAACTGTCTGTTGTTGTCACTACTAGCCGCCAATGCACATAGTGGCTGAAATAGTAATCTATACAATTTCCCATCTCTCACTCCAATCACCTATCTTGAGTCTAGTGAATACCCCTGAGGATGAATCAGTACCTCAGTTCCTCTTAATGTCACCTCAAGACCTCTATCCTGGAGGGTGGAAACTAAAATCAAGTTCTTCTTCATCCCAGGGATAAAAAGAACATCAGTAAATGATATAGGTGGCAAGATCTCTCTCCTAAAAGAAACTATGCCAATCCTAGAAACTCTGACAACTCTATCACCTCGAAGAAAAATCTCTATCCTGACCTCAGGGTCTCTGAGATCAGAAAAGTTCTCTCGAACTCCAGTCATATGGCTCGATGCCCTGTTATCAATATAATAGATACAGGGTGATGTCTCAACTGACGTACAACACATATGAAAGGCACACTCTCTCTGAAATTATGTTTGAAAGTCTG
The DNA here is from genome assembly GCA_009831015.1 of Picea engelmannii. Classification (NCBI taxonomy): domain Eukaryota; kingdom Viridiplantae; phylum Streptophyta; class Pinopsida; order Pinales; family Pinaceae; genus Picea; species Picea engelmannii. Next base: position 33,471 of record ML825290.1, on the reverse strand, counting down.
CCTCCTTTGTTGTAGTTGTTGTACCACCCTTCTTCTTCTTCCTATTCAGACACTATCCAACATAGTGCTCGGACTTCTTACAAACAAATAACTTCACTTTTCTCATATCTCTACCCTGACCACTGCCCTGACCACTGTTTCTCTCTACTCCTCCACTCCTCTGTGGTTGGCCCCCAAACTTGGGACCTTTCCGACCCCCTCGAATGGCCTTCTTCTTTCCCTTTGTCCAAAGAGAAAGATCCTCCTCACCTTGACCAATATGTTGTTGCTACTGTTGCCTCTGTCTAGAATCCTCTAATGCTAATATGATCTCCTCCTTGACGAAGTCATCCCACATCCTCTCCCATGTAGGCATGACCTCCCTGGCAACTTTCCATGTACAAATGGACCCCACAGTTTGGTGAAGCTATTCAAATATTGCCTCACCAAAGAGTTAGGTTCAACAACCTCACCGACAACTCCAATATCGTCTCTGATCTGAGTGTAACAACCAAGGAATGAAGTTACTGACTCATCCTTGAGCATGAAAATTCCCTTGAGTCAGTCATGAAGAACCATCTTCCAGTTCTCATTGGATCTCTCATACAACTTGCATAGAGATGCCCACATCTCGTATGCACAATCCTTCCCTGTCAAATGGGGTATGATGTGGTCACAAACTGCATCACAAATAGTCCTCTTCACCTTGTTGTTCTTCTTCCTGAACTCTACCACCAAGATGGGAGCAGTGACAGGAATGGAGGGAACAGTTTCCTTGACTATATCCCATAGCTCGAGGTCCTCCAAGATGAAGATCATCCTCGCCTTCCAAGGAGACCAATTTCTAGCACCCACTAGCCTATCCTGAACTCGCATCTGAGATGTTGACATCTCTGCCAAAATGCAATCCCCAACTGATGCTTACACTACCAAGGAAAACAGTGTCTCACTCCTTTCAACATAGGTGTGAAAAGAGACAATGTAATCTGACGTCACTCCCAACAAAATGGATGTGAAAAGAGGTCATGTCAAATCAGCCTCACTCCTATTACGTAGGTGTGAAAAGATACTGATGACAAGTGTCCAACCTGCCCAACAATCCTATGAAAAATTCTTCCCTCTAACAACCATTGAATGAGTCAATGGTTGTCCTCAAAATTTGTGAGAAAAGAAGTGTATGACAGCCAACAAAATGTTGTCCCAACTGCTCAATATTTCAGCCACCGAAGCTCTAATACCATGTGAACATTTGAGGTCCTATCAAGCTTTCCTTCTGGGTCTATCTTTTACCACAGAAAGGCTCTAAGTTTCATTGTATTATGAAGTATAGTTTGTTGTTTTATAATAGCCAATAGTCCAAAACTTTCAAGCTGATTTGTTACGGTTATGTTCTCAATTTGGGTGCTCTAGCATGTTATTTTTTTCACGGAAAATTAGTACATGCAACTCAAATAAACATAACACACCTAATACATCTTTTACTATTGAATATGAACAGGTCTAAGAAACTAAATCATGCATTTGTAGACATAGGTATTTTTGGTCAACATGACCCTGGATAAAACCCCCCCAGGGAAAACCAGTTTGGAATATGTATGTATATATGAGGAAAGAAGAAGAAGGGTTACAATAAACACAATATATGAAAGAACCTGATACAATATCAACTTCAACTAAGATGATATACAATCTCTAAATCATCAAATGCACCCCAAAATGGTGCGCCCCTCATGCAAACTGCCAGAACCACTGAATCTGCCCCAACTGCCAATTGTGAGCTCAGATATGGAAACCCCTCCACAACAATGAATCTATGTTGAATGGAAACCCTCTGCAATTGATCTCACTACAATCTAATGGCTAGATATCCTACCAGGTACAAATAAACCTCCTCAACTAATGCACCCCTCTTAGTGTTGAAATTACTAATACAACTCAGAGGGGGAGGGTGAATCAGTTGTCTTTGAGATTAAACAATAATAATTCTGTTAAAACATTTTTAATATTTCTTCAAGTGATCATCAACATTATACAGGATATAGAAAGTAAAATTAAAAAGCATCAATCACACATAAGGTATACACAGAGACAGATTTTCACGAGGAAACCCATAAAGGGAGAAAACCTCTTCTTCTTCGAAATGATAGGCATTCTTTTAAGTTTTGTACATCATCTTTAATTGAGCACCAACTCAATGTGAGGTTGCTACCTCTGTTTTTACAAACGACAACTTGTTTGAGAGCACCAACTCTCTGATTTCTCTAGCACCTACTAGAAGGAAGCACAAACTCCCTATATGTTCCAGCACCAACTGGATGGAAGCACCAACTTCCAGTTACACAGGCTCCAACCTGTATAACAGAGAAAACTTGTTCTCCCTTGCACCACCCTACCACCCTAGTTTCTCTGGCTGCAACCAGATGGAAGCTACAACTTTCTATGTTCAAGCTCCTACTTGAACCTCTGAGGACAACAGTCCTCCCAAGCACCTCCCAACCTCCCTATAACATAAATGAACATATAAAATTTCAACTACACAGATACATCAATTCTTACCAATCTTTCTTTGTTCTGTAAAAATGGTCTTCTACAAACTGTTCTTTTGTTCTTCTCTTCCTCTGTCTGTTCAGCAGGTCTGCTCTGCATTAAATCGTTCTGTCATTCTGCTCTGCTTCAACTTCTCTTCATCATATTTTACTCTTCTCTGAGTTTCATCTCACACTGTGCATATTCTCCATCTCACTCTGCACACCCTGATTTTCCCTCTCTTATAGTTTTATTGTTTTCTCATACTGAGTGACTAACCATACACAATCTGTTTCATTTTCTTTTATACACATCACCAAGGCGGTTGCACTTCGCATTTCCTTAGGCAAAATAAAGACAACTGTCCAAGCAACTAAAACGCCAACAGATTCACAATCATGAATCTGTTTCACTAATAGATTCATAACTGAGGGGTTAACTATGATAGAGAACAATAACCTTCCGATCATATTCCAAATTCACCTGCACCGTTGGATTGGCTTCATGAGATCTTGCATTTATTTCCTTTAAATCAGGTTTCGGCATTTTCGCAATCCTGTGCTGAGTGTCTCGACACTTCATTTTGCGATCTCCAAAGTTTCGATACAGAACTTTTCTGTACTATCTCCTTCCCCAATATGACTATGGTCATAACCAAGCGCCTATGCAAAAAGGGCTTTTGCGATTTCTCATTTCGTGATTTTCGACACTATGCTCCATTGACCCCAAGTCAATGAAATTTCGATCACTTTCCACATGTCCTATGATTCGATGGTCCAGATGTTATCTTGATTCAATGGCTACGATTGAATCATGATTTTGTGATTTCGGCATTCTTTTTGCATTGGGTTCTTTGCCTCTCCATGTCGCAATTCGCGAAACTCCGATATGGAGTTAGATCAATGGTCCAGATCTGATCTCTATTCAATGGCTGCGATTAGATTGTGATTTTGCATATCGCAATTTTGACATCCTTGATGTCTAGTGTTTTTGTCACTTCAAAGTCCCGATTCACAAAACTCCGACATGGGGTCGGATCAACGATCCAGATTCAACCTTAATCTGACGGCTCAGATTAAATCGCGATATCGCATATCACGATATCCGGATTCCTGATGTTAATAATATTTGACATGTCCAACTCGCGATCCTCGAAACCCCAACATGGATTGGAATTAGCGGTCCATATTAAAGCTTGATATGACGGCTCAGATTACATCGCAATTTTTCATATCACGATATCAGGATTCTTGATGTTAATAATCTTTGACATGTCCAACTCACGATCCTCGAAACTCCGACACGGACTGGAATCAACGGTCCATATTCAAAGCTTGATCTGACGGCTCAGATTACATCGCGATTTTTCATATTGCGATATCGGGATTCCTGATGTTAATAATCTTTGACATGTCCAACTCACGATCCTCGAAACTCCGACATGGACTGGAATCAACGGTCTAGATTCAACCTTGATATGACGGTTCAGATGAAGTCGTGATTTTGCATATTGCAATTACGCCCACTTCTCCTTGTACCTTAAAGGACGTGCGGGTTCTTCTTGATCCAACGGTGGTCGGATCCTACACTTGGATCTAATGCCTGAGATCTTTCCTCCTCTTCAACGATCTCTTCTTGTCTACATTCAAATCTTGCTTGGTTGCGTTTCCTTCGATCGTCAATCTTCTTGAACTTATGCATGCTACTTGCCATCAATGACAAGCATTCGATGTCTATTAAATATTTTCCATTAATCCTCTGTACATTCTTCCTGTACTTATGCCATTCGCTCTTCCTGTACTTATGAAATTCATTGTCTGTTAAATATTTGCCAACACTTAGAAGTAGAATATCTCTAGTAAATAATCAAGGCAAGAAGCTCCAAGCCTCCATGAATGAAATCAAGCGACCTCCCTCAAGCATCCTCAAAAAACTGACCTCATATCGATCCTCCAAGAGCTTCTCTTTCAACAAGCAAAAAAACAAATGAAGAATGTGCCCCTCCTTTCCCCTTTGCACCCCTCTTTGACTACCAAAAGGAAACCTAGATATTCAATGGTTGAGATCATCTCATCTCCCATCAAATTGATGGTTGAGATCTCCTCATGAATATATAAAACATAAACCCACTTTGGGTTCAGTTTACTAAGTCAACTTTGTGTCTCCAAATTCACCCCTTTGTGAATTAATAGTCACTTTAGGCCAAAAGTGACCAAATTTCACTTTATCCAAAGTCAAAGTGAAATTAGACAAAAGTACAAAGTACAAAGTGTCATGTCCTTCCCTCGTGTTCTAAGGAGGTCAAAATCACATGGGAAACACCTCCCAAGGTACAAAACTCAACATAATCTACCAACAAAGTCATTGAGTCCATTCTTACTAAAACAATACAACTACACCACAAGGATTGGGCTGACATATTACTAGAATCCTTATGGGCTTATAGAATCACCTAGAGGAATACAACAGGACATACACCTTACGAGTTGGTGTACGAGAAGCAGGTGCTTCTCCCCATAGAATTCCATATCAAAACCTTCAGGATTGTTGTACAAGTTAGCATGAACTTAGATGAAGCCCACCAACAAAGAATCTTGAATCTTAATGAGCTAGATGAAATCAGACAGGAAGCACTTCAAAGAACCATCCTTATTCAAGAGCAGAGAAAAAAATGGCATGACAAGTATCTCAAAAAGAAAAAATTTCAACCAGGAGATTGGGCCTTATTGTATGACAACAGGTTCAACAACTTCAAAGGAAGTTATCTACTCATTGGTTGGGACCTTACGAGATTGACATTGTCTATGATAATGGTTCAATCAGAATAAAGACAATTGACAAACATCAAACACCCCTACTCGTGAATGGGCGTCGATTGAGAATTTATAACAAACCCTTGTCAAAAGAGGAATTTCTGACATGTGTGCTACATAAATCAAATATGCAAGTGATCAGTAAGGAAGGAGATCTTCCTACTGATCCACATTGATTGGTTAATTTACTTTTAAAACTTTTGTACATAGGTGTGTGGACTATGTTTTGTTAATAAGTTGAAGGTAACAATGGATTCTTACCTCCTTTGTTCTACTTTCGCATTTTATTTTGTTAGTAGATTTCTATAATTTATTTGATCTTTCATGAACTTGCTAAAACATTAGTTTGTAAGCATCAACAATACTATGTTCTGGTCTAGTACCAGCAGTGATGATCCGGTACCAGAAACTCTGTTATGGTCCATGTTGGCATGTTTTACAGGCAGTGTATGCTTGTCATTGATCGCAAGTACATCAACGATGATGGATTGAGTACAGGAGCATGATTAGCAATGCAGTGATAATGGGGAGGAGCAGCAACAGTGATCGTTGGATCAACAATTCAAAATTCCTGATGGCTGTCAGATCTCAATGTAGACAAGAGGAGAACACAGATATGGAGGATAGATCTCGGGCGTTAGATCTGAGCACAGGGTCCGACCACCATTGGATCTAGGAGAGACTGCACATTATTTAAAGTGCTAGGAGAAGCGGGATTACAAAATCTCGAAAGCAGGAGGATCGTCCATCTTCGGGAAGGACATGTGGACATAGATCATCATTTCACTGACTGGAAATTCAAAGGTATGAAATGCTCCAGCCTTTCACCTCTCTAAATCACGAAATGATCTGAGCCATCATATCAAGGTTTGATTTGGACCATTGATCCCACTCCATTTCGGAGTTTTGCAGATCGAGAGTTGGAGATGTCAAAGAATATTAACCACAGGAATCCTGAAATTACGATATGCGAAATCATGAAATGATCTGAACCGTCAGATCAAGTTTTGATCTGGACCGTTGATCCCACTCCATTTCGGAGTTTTAGGAATCGAGAGTTGGAGATGTCAAAGACTATTAACCACAGGAATCCTGAAATTGCAATATGCTAAATCATGAAATGATCTGAGCCGTCATATCAAGGTTTGATCTAGACCGTTGATCCCACTCCATTTTAGAGTTTCGCAAATCGAGAGTTGGAGATGTCAAAGAATATGAACATCAAGAATCCTGAAATCACGATATGCGAAATTGCGATTTAATCACAGCTGTCAGATCAAGATGTGATATGGACTGTTGATCCGACTCCATTTCATAGTTTTATGGATCATAACTTTGGAGTGACAAGAACACTGAACATCAAGAATGCCGAAATTGTGAAATGTGAAATCGTGAAATGATCTGAGCCATCAGATCAAGTGTTGATCGGGACTGTTGATCCCATGCCATTTCAGGGTTTCGGGGATCCCAACTTGGTGATTCGATATGCCTCATCTATAGATTCATGAAATGCGAAATCATGAAAGCACTTTATGCATAAGGCTGTGATCACAGCCCTTGGTCACATCAACGAGAGATGGAGGAAAGAGCTAGAGAAACCAAGCAGCTTTTTAGGGATCATGACTGGGAATGTCAAGACACATGGTCACACGAATGTTGAACTATCGAATGCCAAAATGTCGAAATGAATGAAATATCCCATGGATTGAATCCAACGGTGCAGGTGAATTTGAACAAGATCGGAGGGCTACTGTAGCATGACACAGTGTAACTACCAGAAACTACTGATGGTTTCTGCCAAAGGACTCGAAGACACTTTAGGGTGATTGGTAGAGGAGGTGAAGAGTTTCTGGGAATCTTCAAGAGGGATAAATATGTTCATGGAGGCGATTGACAGCTGGATGAGCATTGAGGCCTATAACTGGAACAGAGAAGGTGAGATTGACTGTCACAGAGAAGACGAAGAGTCTCAAACTGCTAGAGAGGCTGAGGAATCTCAGCATAACATACAGTGATGCTGAACGAGTGGTAAATGACCAGAGAAGCTGAAGAGTCATGATGATGATCAGACAGAGCACTCGAGTTGTGGAGGAATATGACGTGGAGTGAGCATGCAGAGGCATGGAGAATATTTCATGCACAAAGACAACAAAGACTATAAGAATGCAGAACAAAGAAGAGATAAGTGTTGTCGCTGTGTAGGAGATTTCAGGGGTGTATAAGGAGGTAGAGCGCAAGAACATAAATGCACAGTCGAGGAATGGTGCATTGAAGGGATATGGTGCATAGAGCATAAAAGGAAGAAGAACAGAAAGTGCTAGAGGTGTGTAGAAGACACTGATGCAGACAGGGTAGATTAGTGTAACAGAACAACGAAAAGGCTGGTAAGCCATTGAATAATTTTATATCGCTGTAGTAAGTTTTAGTAACAAATAATTTATAATTCAGGGTGGTTGGGAGGCACTAGGGAGGACTGGTGTCCTCAGAGGTTCAAGTTGGTGCTTGAACACAGGGAGTTGGTGCTTCCTTCTAGTTGGTGCTAGAGAAATCAGGGAGTTGGTGCTTCCTTCTAGTGGGTGCTAGAGAAAACAGAGAGTTGGTGCTCTTAGCAAGTAGCAGCTTGCAAAACTGAGGTTGTAGCCTCATTATGAGTTGGTTCTCATATGTATGATAATGTAAAGAATGTAACAATTAATTATCATATAAAGAAAAAAGAGGTTTTCACCCTGTATGGGTTTCCTTGGGAAATATTTGTCTCTGTGTTTCTCATATATGTGACTGATGTTGAATGTGTCAACGTTTATTTCCCTGCATGATTTTCATCATCATTGAGTGCCTTGTAAAGTTTTTAGAAGAAGCATAATTGTTTAAGCACAGTAACAACTGATTCACCCCCCCCTCTTAGTTGTCCAACAATTGGTATCAGAGCCGACCCCTTTTATCTAAGGGTAGATCCTAGAGCTTAAACATGTCAATCCATGAAGGAAATTCAACCAATAAGGCCCCTATGTTCAATGGAACAAACTTTACCTTCTGGAAAGTTAGAATGAGAACCTACATAATGGATTTAGGTGCAGATGTTTGGGATGTGGTAGATACTGGTTATGTAAAGCCAGTTGTGTTAGCTAATAAGGATGACAAACTAGAATTTATCTTCAATGCTAAGTCTATGAATGCTATCTTGAGTGGGCTTGCAGAAGAAGAATTCGTAAAAGTTATGCACCTAAGAACTGCCAAAGAAATGTGGGACAAACTCATTAGTAGTTATGAGGGTAATGAGAAGGTAAAGGATGCAAAGCTTCAAACCTACAGAATACAGTTTGAACAATTGAAGATGAAGGAAGATGAAACTGTTGGAAAATACGTTTTGAGAGTAGAAGAAATGGTAAATGCAATGAAGGCACTTGGTGAAACAATTGGGGAACCTTATTTAGTTCAGGAAATCTTGAGATCTCTCCCAGATAGGTTCAACCCGAAGGTATCTTCTATAGAAGAATTTAATGATCTAAAAATCTTGCAGTTTGACCAACTTCTAGGAAAATGGACTGCATATGAAATGAGAATAGTTAAAGATAAACCCACCTCCAGAGAAGCATCATTTAAAGAAGACAAGAATGAGGATTCTGAGCCTGATGAAATTGAAGAAAAAATTGTGAAGAGACTAAAGAAGGGATCAGGAAAATACAAAGGTAAACTGCCTTTCAAATGCTTTAACTATGGTAGGATGTTGGTTGTGGAGCCTGATTATCTTCCTGATTATGAGGTCCTTGCTTTCAACCGTGTTTATACCCCATGAAGTATTTACACCCCATAAGTATGTACACTCTTCCACGTGGGGTAGTGCAAAGGGGGGGTACTCCCTCTGCGGGGTCCGGGGGCAAGCGGCCCCCTAGCGGGGGTTCAGGGGTGAAGCCCCCGAAGAAAAAAGAAAAAATTGCCTTGTAAAAGTATATTGTAATTTCATTGTAAATCTGGACCGTTCATTATAAGGTTGCAAATCTAATGGTAGATATTATGTTAGGTTTTTTTTCCCTAGAAGGCAACCCTCTTTTATGAGGGAAATGTATCGCGGCTATGGTGGATGGTGAATATTGTATTCTGACAGAGGATACTGTGAGAGAAAGAAGAGGAAGTTACAACGGGTTTTGATGTAGGTTGTATCCCTTCATTTGTTGGATAATAATAAAGGAAGGACCTGTCAATTTCCTTGGTGGACGTAGCCCACACTGGGTGAACCACATAAATCTGTGTCTCTCTTGTATTGTGTGTCTTCTGTGTTTTGTTTCTGAATTTGTTTTATTTTATTGCTCTGCGGTCCTGTTTTTCTAACAACTGGTATCAGAGCGTAAGGTAACTCGCAGGAAAAGAGGGTTCTTGGTTCGAGTGGGAGCAATGTCGGAAGATGGAAAGTTTAGGGTCAAGAAATTTAACAGCCAAAACTACCAGTTATGGAAGATGCATATGGAAGACTATTTATATCAGAAGGATCTATTCCTACCATTGAGTGGAGTAGCAAAAAAGCCAACGGCCATGAAGGATGAAGAATAGGAGATTCTTGACAGAAAGTCTCTAGGAACGATACGGCTGAGCCTGACAGCGTCGGTGGCTTTCAATATTTCGAAAGAAAAGACAACAAAGGGTTTGATGGATGCATTGGCCAAATTGTATGAAAAACCCTCGGCATAGAATAAGGTATTTCTAATGAAGAGATTATTTAATATGAAGATGTCAGAAGGTGGGTCTGTTGCAGATCATTTAAATGAATTTAATACGATTACTAATCAACTAAGTTCTGTAAAAGTGGACTTTGATGATGAGGTTAGGGATCTTCTAATCTTGTGCTCATTGCCAAAAAGATGGAATGGTTTGGTCATGGATGTAAGTAATTCTGTCTCTGGTTCAAATAATTTAAAATTTGATGATGTTGTTGGTGTTATCCTTAGTGGGGAAATGCGATGAAAAAGAACAGGTGAGACATCAGAAAATGTATTGAACATGGAGAACAGGGGAAGACAAAAGGATAGAGGAAAGGGCTCAGGAAACCGGGGAAATTCTGGGAAGGGCAGATCCAAATCCAGACTTGGAAATATAGAGTGTTGGAATTGTGGGAAGAAATGACATATGAAGAAAGACTACAGAGCTCCAAAGAAACAAAGAGATGGACAACAGGAGAGAAATCAGGAAGCAAATGTAACAGGTGATGTGTT
>ML825289.1:71118-124805 GCA_009831015.1 Picea engelmannii | reverse complement strand
CCAATAAGATATCTTATGATACCTTTGTATATGACAACAACAACTTGGAGGAAGTGACTTCATACAAATATCTTGGAATTGATATTCACCACAAGATCAATTGGAATTATAGCATTGAGAAAAGGATTATTGGGGTATGGAAAGCTTATTATGGGCTTGAAAACAACTGTAAATCAGCTGATCTTTGGAGTTGGGATAAGAAGAAAATCCTCTTTGAGACTCTTTTTACACCTGTTATTCCTTATGGATGTGAATTCTAGGGCTGTAGTATCTCTCATGAATCTCGGAGAATGATAGAGAAAATACAAAAGAATTTTTTAACCTATAATCTCAAAATTAAAGGAAATACACCCTATCCCATCCTCCTATTAGAAACAAACCTCTCCCCCATTGAGAGCATGGCTATGACTAGATACCTAATGTATAATAACAAGTTAAACAACATGAAATACAAGAGGCTACCTAAAATTGCTTCAAAATCAAGTCATAACCACCATCGACTCAAGCAAGGATGGAATAAAGACGCTCGGTCTTGGCTAAACTATTGGGGAATCATGGAAGAAACCATTTTGCAGAAAAAAGATACTATTAAAAAAAATGTCAAATCAAAATTTAAAGAGAAAATGTGGTGTGATAAAGAGTTAGAGGAAAAAAGAAAATTAAGGTATTATAAAGATGTAATCAACCCTAATCTAGAATATCAAAGTTATCTATTTTTTTTTCCAAGTGTAAAGAAAAAAATAAGTGTTGCTAAGATAAGAAACAAATCTCACGAGCTCCATAGTGAAACTGGGCATTGGTCAATTCCTAAAACACCATGGGATGAAAGAGTGTGTCACCTTTGTGACACTAAGAAGGTTGAATATGAAAATCACTTTCTCTTAGGTTTTCCAGCCTATACCCATATTACATCTCGCTTCTAAAATATTTATCACACTACCAACCTTCCTAACATCCTGACTCAACAAAAGTATGGTGATCTTGGAAAGCTTCTCTTAATGCTTTTCAAACACACAAACAAAATTCTAAAGAATCACAAGTAATCACTTACCCTCTTAAGGTCCGATAGACCAATTTGGTCTTAGTGGACGTTAATAATCATCATCATCATATATATACATATATAATATTATATTATATAATATAATAAATATTAATTATATAAAAAACTAAAAACAACAAACAATAAATCATTCAAAAAAAGAGCCCTGCATTACAGATTCACTTGCACACATAGAAGTCAGAGAGCATAGATAAAGTTCCCTACATTACACATTCTCCCGTACACATAGCAACTAGATAGAAGAGGCAATCCCTAGCTAGCAAGCGCATGAAATCAACAAGACGAGAGGACCCTATCTGGCCAAAGCCTACGTGCAGGAGTGGAGACATCAGTAGAGGCAGAGGAGTGTGCCCTATCTATCCAAAACCATGGATATGTCATAGAATTCTGTGGAGAGACCAATGGTATGCAACCCTACTTTCTAAGAAATTTTTATGGATATTCGGATTCCTCAATTTTGTGTCTGTATTATGGAAATTTTGACCTGCATTATGGAAATTTTGAACCTGCGTAATGGAAATTTTGACCTGCATTATGGAAAATTTTGACCATCATGTTATTGACCCCATGGTTTTTGAAGGTATTAAGGAAACCCACAATGTCCTGAAAATGGTGCTGGAAAAATTGTCTCTCTATAAGATCAAGCGACCCATACCCTTTATTCACTCGAGGTTTTGAAGGAAGGAAGCACCAGTCTATATAGGATCCAAAACTGGTGCTAAGAATTTAGCTTTACATTTGTGAAGCAAGAAACAAACAAGAATTGGAAAAAATAATGGTGACAAAAATATATACCAAAAATAAACCTCTTATTTGGTCGTTGGCACATAGAAAGATCCATAGAAGTGAAAACTATAAGAATCATGGGCTTGATAGTCCAACATTTTGTCTACACCACATAAGAAGAAACAAGTGAACATATCTTCATAGTGTCAAATCAAAACTCAAGTTTGGAAAAAGTACTAGGATTTATGGATCTACCTATGGAAATCCATCCCTCTAGTGGAGATTTGATATTTTGAATATGGGCTTCAGAATCGTTGTCCCTTGGAAAACAAGATATCATTCTCAAGATTACGGAACTTGCTTTCATTTTCTGACCTATAATATTTGGCCAACACAAAGTGGTAAAATATTCTTAGAGAAAACCTCCTAGTGATGTAACCAACATGGAAAATATCCCTTTAAAAACGACCTTAGATGATCTATAGGACCATTCATGGTATCTCTAAACAAACCCTAAATTTGGAAATTTTAGGTCCTGCACTTCTAAGGCAATTTCCATGCATTTCCTAACATTTTTGTGGTCCAAAAGATGGAAGAATGTGATTTTGTAAATTTCCAAGTTGTAGATCTCTTTGAGATATTTCCAAACATGTATATTGCATGCCAATGGGATTTTATAACAAAAGGTTATGGCCCAAAGAAGTTGACACATCACTCCAACTTTTATCTTCCTAAGGACCCCACCTTTTCTTTTAAACTTCTAGTATTAGGGTTGTGTCTTTTAGTTTTTCTATTTCTCAAATTGGGGAAGGTAACCACCATGGCTTTTACTGGTGCAAAAAATAAAACTGAATAAGGATATTTACAAGATAAATGATCGGATCAAATCTCCCACAATTTTGAATGCTATCATGAAATACATAATATGGATAGTAAGATGTAGCTATAAGATGGGAACAAATCCCTAAAGGAATAGCTAGCCAAAACTAAGAAATAATTAGCCAACCAAAGTTAAAATGTTGAATTCATGGAGGTGTCTATCAACAATATGGAAAAATAAGCAGAGGATAAGTGCAAATACAACCATCCATCAAGGCTTTATATCATTTTCCTCAACTATTAGTGACACAAGTTGCAAATTGGAAATTTTGCCAAGAAAACCCTCTACAAGGTGGATACCCCTAGGGATTTCATATATACTTGTCAACAAAGTATAGGGGAATTTCTCATTTTTAGGACACCAACAAACTTCCTAGGGTAGGGGAATTCTTAGTATTCCAAAACAAATGGAATGTAATTCCTCATGACCATAAAAGGGTTGAGCCTCCTTCCCCTCACAACTTGCAATATTCATTTTTTAAGGCCCAACTATGTAAAGAGTCCTTGAGGAGAATCAAGCTCAAATGGATTCGTCTTATATTCAACCCCCCTCTCCTATTGGATCCTACACCTATAAAGGAACTAGATGAATAAAAGTATAAGCATGAATGGAATAATGTAGAAAAGGATATAAGTTATCATGGAAAGGGAGTCATGAACAAATTTGTGGTATATGACCTCAGGAAAGCATGTAAATAGTAGTAAAAAAGAGGTAGAATAAGGGGTAGTAGAAGAAACATGCAACGTCTTTTAATTGCACGAGGATGTCAAGATATTTAGCTAGGGGGTTATGATAGGCCTCCTAATTGATGTACATTGAGGCCCATTATAGGGATGATGTGACCTTTCTTGTACACTAAAAAACATGTTTTGAATATGACTAATATAAATATCTTGGGATTTGTGCATTTGTATATTATGAGATGATTGAGTGATTGATTTGTGTGATATGTCTTAGTCTAGTTGTGATTTTGATAAATTTATGCATTTTTGAAGGTGTACTAACCCATTGCTCAAGATGATCGAATTCTAAGGGAATCCTTCAACAACCTCTATCTGATATTAAAAAGGGGATTATGCCACCCCTTCAATCTCCAAATAATTCCATGTATTCGATGTCTTAAGAAACTCAATCAAGCGTTATCTGAATTCAAATCTTTGATTGAGGAAGATTAATTTAGGAGGGGATTTGACCCTTGAAACAAGGATACCTGATTATAGGGATCCTTAAGGAAATATCCCTTTAATCAATGATTTATTGAAGGGTTGATTAATGAGTCCTTTTGTATAGCTATTAGTTAGGGGTTATCCTGAGTTTAGTCTTGTTATTTGTAGTATTGAAAACTCCATATTGAGCTAGTGCATTTGAACTTATTAAGGACAAATTGTAGTTATAAATTAATCTCTTAATGGAGAAAGTGTGTTCTCATATTTCTTTCTCTTAGTGATTTCTCTATGTTCCTTGTATGTGATATTATCATTCATTTATGTACTTGTCTTTAGTTAATATTATCACTGTTTTTTTTTATGTACCATTTCCTGCAAGTATTCTTCATTTCATGAAGTAGTTTTCCAGCATGTCATTTCAAGTAGAATTAGATGCTTTATGTCATTCATTAGAATATGTTTTAAACTTCATTTTTTAGAAGTTTAATTTCATATTTACATGATATTTACAACATGTCAATTCAAGTAGAATTAGTTAATTTATGTTGTTTCATTAGTAGGTTTGGTACAGACCCCCCCCATTCTCCCTCTGGATTCAGGGATGCTCGACCTCCCAGTCTAGGATCGTTCAACTCACCGAACCAAATGGTTCGTCGGGATCCTAATGGAACCAATTTATCTTGACACAGGCCCTTTACCTTCTCGGCGCAAGTTGTGTGGCACCCGTAGACCCTCTCCTTAGCGCTTTTCAAATATTAATTCCAACAGACACTATCTCTATATGCTAGGCTTCCTCCTTGATGTGACCACGGACTATGACCATGGGATATCTCCCTTCGTGACTCCATGCTCCAGAACTTTCACGAGCTGCTTGCTCCCTTTTCCCCGAATCAATGATTTCTCCAGGACCAAATCTATGGTCCACGTCCTTCTTGTGATCGAAGGTTGAGATCGAATCACGAGTTCAGACTTCGTGAGTCCTCTCTTCTCCCAACTCTTCTCCTCCCAATTTGTGAATCAACAAAGTGTTTATTTCTCGCCATGCGTCTTGTCTCAATGGACGACCCAAATTGCTTCAGATCTCAACTCTTCAGGTATTCTCCTCTTGACTTTCCTTCTAAAGGGTTCTTCCTCGGAAATACATGAATCTATGCCACGTGTCTTCCCAGCACCATGACTAGGATCATTTCTCTCTTTGTGACTCTACGAAGATATGTGTTTCCATGTGAAAACATTCTGAAGTTCCTACTCCCAAACCTCTCGATATTCTGCCACCTGTTTCCTTCGATGATGGATGATTTTCACAGTCTTTGGGACTTTGACAATTCCTCGACCCCTTTGCACACTTAGTGAAAATTTCTCTTTTGAGACTTAGGATATTCTTGAGCTACTTTTGCACTCCTTGCAGGGTTCTGTGCAAACTCTTCAGCGACTTTGCTCAGCTTGAAAACCTTCAAGGTTCCTCATTCCTCTATGAACTTTCTCGTGCTCTCCTGGAAAATTCTTTCTCCTCCCCCTTAGCTTGTGAGATAGACTTACAGTCTCCTTGGTGCACTCCTTGTGCTTGGCTAAGATTTTCGATGGCTTCTCCCCCGGCCCATCTTAGCATCTTAAGGCATCTTCTTTCCTTTGTCGATGCACTCTTGCAAAGCCTTCCTTCCTCATAGTGTTCATAAACCCTGGGGTTTTCTTAAGTATTCCAACACTTCCAATTGTGTTGCTCTTATACGCTCTCGCACTTACTCTATGCCCTCCTGGAAAAATGTTTTAGAGTGTTCAGTAACTTTGGGCTATGTTTCCTCCTACACATTATTTCTTTCCAAGGTACCCCAACCACCTTGAAATTTCCTCCCAATTCTGTGAATTATCCTGGTATGCCTTCCTGGCAGTTACTCTCTTGACTCCACTGAGTTCAGACACACACTCCTTGCATTGGCTCACAGAGTTTCCACACTCTGTCATGCACTCCTTGCACTTAGCCTAGAGAACCAGACTTAATTCAACACCCTTACATATAGTAAACAGTATCTCTATCCCTGCAGACAATTTCTAACATTCATCTACAACTCAAATGCATACAAATGACATTCATAACATAACATCCATTACACAGAAATTGATAACAGGAAAAACTGTCTTTTTCTATTAATGACAGAATATGAAATTACAAATATTTGAGTTCGAACTGTAGCTAAGTCTCAAGTCTCATCAGACTCCCTAACTTGGCTTACAATGATTTTTCATCAAGCTCCAATAGCCTATACCAGGTATACAATACAAATATTTATACAAGAGGGGATCGACGAGTGTCCCTCCAAGCTAAACTAGTGGTGTCAAATCACCATTCAAAATGCCTGTCTAATGGGAAAATTACAATGATGGAAATCTTCTCCAAATCGGATGCTGATCCCTCCTACCGTCAACCACTTAATGGTGACCTTATCTCCAGCTTGTGTGAAGGCACAACTTGGCCCTTCCAATCTGTCGACATTAATTTCCTTAATCACGCCTTAGATTCTCAAAGGAAAAATGAGAGGGTGATGCCTCTCCCTTACTTGAATGCACACCAGGCATGTAAATTGACTGGCCTGTGTAAATGTGGAGTGATGCTCCTGCATCATACTCCATGGCTACGAAAATCATAAGCTCTAGCTCATGAGCTTTCCATCTTGGTTGAAATCCTCTTGAATCCCAAAATTTCTCCTAGAGCTATATTTCTGCTCCTCTACTTCACTGTTGTTGTTGCATCCTCCCCACTGCTCATGCAAGTTTCTTTTTGTCCATATTATCCTTCCTAATCGTTTCCTCTGTCAACCTCAATATAAACTTCCTTATCTCCTTAACCACCTCGTCTAGATGTTCCATCGACTAGTTTTCCTGTTGCAAACTAGCTTGCTACACTTATTCCTTGTCAATGGGTAAATCACATTGATCTCCCAAGTTATCTTCTTCATATCTTGTGGCTTTATCTTCCCACTCTGTTGTAGCTTCCACTCCTGCAGACTTCTCATCACTGGGCTTCTGCTCAGGTATTACTTCTGACAGAT
Organism: Picea engelmannii; assembly: GCA_009831015.1. NCBI lineage: Eukaryota > Viridiplantae > Streptophyta > Pinopsida > Pinales > Pinaceae > Picea > Picea engelmannii. The sequence goes on along the minus strand of ML825289.1, from coordinate 117,923 downwards.
TGACTCATGTCAGTTCTTCGACTGGTTCCTTTCTATGTTCCTCTAGCTGCAACTCATGTTGGTGTATCTCCTCTAGCATAGCTATCTTATGGCAGCCACCTTCTGTTTCCGGACTATCTAACCAATCCTCCAGTGCCTTTAACTCCATTTCCCACTGGGTGAGTAATCCAACTGGGCGTTCTCCTTCTATTGGGACAAACTTCAGTATTTGTTCCCCCTCTATGACAGTCTCAGTTTGTTTTCCTTATTTCATATCTACAACATCTATGGTATCCTCTCCTCGACCGCTTGGTAGGAATATATCAACTCCTCCAATGATCAGAATGGTCCTATGATCATTTTCCTCGACAGTGGAAGTTTTTAACTTCTCATTGTCTTCATTCACACAACCCACAATTTCGCACAAATCTCCATCTAAGCGAGGTCTTTCTTCTACCTCCTCCTCATCTATCAACACCCTCTAGCATGAACTCTCAACTGAGCTCATCTCTCCTCCCTTGCCCACTTGGAAACCTGGGATGTATCATTTTCCCACTTGGAAGTTTACGAGATCAACTGTCCTCTTCACATTGCCCACCTGGAAACCTACGGGACCTCTGCCAGATATCTGTCCCTCGTCACAGAGGTTTTCAGCATACCTCAACCATGTTTTTAAAACATGTTGCTTCCCTCTAGCCAAAAACTTCTGAACAAGCCATTTAGTTGTCCTCTTCAAATGCCACTCATACCTCCAGTGCACCCTTGCCTCCTGTTGCATCTTGAATGCTAGCTTCTCAATCTCTACCCGGATTTTGCTGAGCTCTTTATCCATCTCTGCTTTGCTTCTCCATGAATATACTTCTCCTCAATCATTTTCATGACCTTCAATTTCCATATTCCTTCACCTACAACCCACCTGGTTGTTTATCATCTGTCGCACACCTTATAACCACTTCAACAAAGTATCGCACTCTATCTCCCTTTCTTACAAAAATCAATTCTGCATTCGATCTGATACCACTTGGTGCATACCCCCCCCTTCTCCCTCCGGATTTGTGGCTACTCTAACTCTCAGTCTAGGATCGTTCAATTCATCAAACCGAATAGCTCATCGGGATCCTAATGGAACCAATTTAACTTGACACTGGCCCTTTACCATCTCGGCACAGGTTGTGTGGCACCCATGGACCCTCATCTTATCTCTTTTCAAATATTAATGCCAAAGGATGCTAGACCCCTATTCTAGGCTTCCTCCTTGATGAGACCATAGACTACGACTGTGGGCTCTCTCCCTTCGTGACTCTGTGATTCAAAACTTTCATGAGTTTCTTGCTCCCTTTTCCCCAATTCTCGAATCAACGATTTCTCTAGGACTAAATATACAGTCCACGTTCTTCTTGCGATCGAAGGTTGACATCGAATCGTGAGTTTGAACTTTGTGAGTCCTCTCTTCTCCCAAATCTTCTCCTCCTTATTTTCAAATCAACGAAGTGTTTATTTCTCGGCATGCGTCCTGTCTCAATGGACGACCCAGATTGCTTCGGCTCTCATCTCTTCGGGTATTCTCCTCTTGACTTTCCTTCTGAAGGGTTCTTCCTCCAAAATACATGAATCTCTACCATGTGTCATCCCAGCACCATGAATAATATCAATTAGCTCTTCGTGAATCTGCGAAGATCTATGCTTCCCTTTGAAAACCTCCTGAAGTTCCTGCTCCTAAACCTCTCGATCTTCTACCACCTATCTCCTTTGAAAATGGACGATTTTCATGGTCTTTGGGACTTCGGCAAGTCATTGACCCCTTTGCACACTTAGATCAAATTTCTCTTTCGATACTTAGGATATTCTTGAGCTACTTCTACACTCCTTACAGGGTTCTGCGCAGACTCTTCTGTGACTTTGCTCGGCTTGAAAACCTTCACAGTTTCTCATTCCTCTATGACCTTTCTCTTGATCTCCTGGAAACTTCTTGCTCCGCCCCCTGAGCTTGTGAGATATACTTACAGTCTCCTTGGCGCACTCCTTGTGCTTGGCTAAGATTTTCGATGGCTTATCCCCTAGCCTATCTAAGCATCTTAAGGCGTCTCCTTTCCTTTGTCAATGCACTCTTGCAAATCCTTCCTTCCTTAGATTTTTCAACAACCCTGGGGTTTTCTTAAGGATTCCAACACTCCCATTCATGTTTCTCTTGTACGCTCTCATACTTTCTCTATGCCCTCCTGGAAAATTGTTTCAAAGTGTTCAGTAAATCTGGGTTGTGTTTCCTCCTACACAGTCTTTCTTTCCAAGGTACCCCAACAACCTTGAAATTTCCTCCCAAGTCTGTGATTTATCCTGGTATGCCCTCTTGGTAGTTTCTCTCCTGACTCCACTGAGTTCAGACACACACTTCTTGCATTGGCTCACAGAGTTTCCACACTCTAGCACGCACTCCTTGCACTTATCCTAGAAAACCAGACTTAATTCAACGCCCTTATAGATAGAAAATTGTATCTCTATCCTTGCAAACGATTTCTAACATTCATCTACAACTCAAATGCATAAAAATGACATTAATAACACAACATCCATGACACAAAAATTGATAACAGGAAGAACTGTTGTTGGCCATTGGATATGGAAGTAAGCGAAGATTAAGGAATAAAGGAAGGAATGCAAACTGCATGGAAGACATAGTGACTGAGACTAGGTCGAAGTGAGAAAAAGAGCATAAAATATTGAGCGAAGTAAGAGAAAGCAAGTCGTTGGACGAGGAGATCGAGGATGACATATCAACAAGGAAGAAGGATCTTGTACAACTCAGCAAGCGTAAAAATCCATCGTTGGATGCTTTGGAGCACTACGCGGGAAGGAAGGAAAGACAAGATGGTGAAGTCCTAAAAACCTGGGTCTAGTTGACCTAGGGTTTTATACACCTAGGGTTTTAGTATCTAGGGTTTTGACACCTAGGTTTTGGCCTAAGGCTGTCAGTGAGCTATTGTAATGTATAAATAGAGGTCTAAAGGACCTAGGATGGGTTGTTAGTATTGCCATTCTAGTTTGTTATCATCATGAGTGATCATTTATGTGTGAGAGAGAAGTGATCTAGAGCCTTCTGGTATTGTAAGATCTTCAGCTGGGTACAAAGATCAATCCTACAGCTGGGTGCATAGGGAGGGGAGGGACAAAGAGGAGAAGGAAGAAGATCTGCTAGCTGAGATCACAAACAAGAACTGTATGCTTCATCTTAATATATTATAAAGCACATTTCTATGGACGTAGCCCTAGGGAGAGGGTGAACCACGTATATATTGTGTTGTGTTTGATTGATGTTGTGTTCTTTTCCATTTGATATATTGTTATTGTATTGTTGTGTTAGATCTGATAGATGGTTGTGTGGAGTATATATGAGTTGGTAAGTGATATATAAATGTTGTATTGTTCTTGTTTTGGATCCACTTGATATCCCCTTTGGTTGTATACATCTTTGTCCTGCAACCCCCTCATAGCTACTTCGGGTGAGACTGCATATGCCTCCCAGGTGTTGCCGAAAGGGCCAGTAGTTAGGGCTTGTTGGTGCACTCTTGGAGTTGAACCCTAGGTCTGCCCCTGTTCCAACAAATGGTCCTATTGTCGGGACATGAATCTTCTTGAGGGAATGTCAAGGTGGTTTCTATCAAAGACAAAGATTCAGAAGTGGATAGAAGATAAAGAAAAGGACTTCACTGAAGCCCAGAACAAGAAACCTAATATTAGTACAGAGGATTGGTTGGGAAGTCATATCTTTACTGATATACATGAGATTTTCTTTTGAGGGATTCATAAGAAGCTATACGAGTGGTTAGCGAGATTAGTAGATACCCAGTTCGAGATCAGATTTAAGACACCTGTGGTTTCGACGTCGGTGTTGATCAAGAAGGTTAAGAGAGTTGATAATGTTGTGTAAAGATCAGTGGATCACTAGTTCGATAGTACCATAGGAGGGTACATCACCAAGTTTGTTGTTGACAGAGTAGAGTCATATAGCCAAAACAAGAGATATTTCTTTAAGGGACCCAGAGGAAATTTTTTACACTTTATAAAGTTGAGGATCAAGATGTTATTGCATGAGAAGAACATATTGAAGATACAGTAGTGGGTCATATTGAAAAATCTAATGTTCAAGAATTCATACTGCGACAACGACATAGAGTTTGGACACATGCGCAGTGGAAGGACCTTCATAGAATTTCCTCTGGAAAATTTGTTTGAGAAAGATCACGAACCTCTTCTACCAGAAGAAGGGTTTTATATTGGAGAGGAGGATGAGCTACTGAGCGAAGAACAGTCAATATCCGTTGGACCGAGAGAAGAAAAGAATGAAGAACCTTACCGAGAAGAACCATAAACTTCAGGAACTACGTAGACCATTGAATTAAGTACTATTATTCCCCCTATTGATTCAACAACACTAAGAAATCAGAATAGTCAAAGTCAATAGAGTCCTTAGAGTATTGTTACTAGTAGTTCAACATATACTTAGAAAATAAACCTAGGAAGATCTATGGAAGATGAGATCAGGTTACCCACCTTTAGAGGAGATGTATCTGAAGACCCTGAACAACACTGACTTGTTTGTGAAGCCATGTGGAGTATTAATAATATCACCAATGAAGTTGTTAAACAAGCTCAGTTTATTACTACCCTGAGAGACCGCGCACTAAGCTAGTACATGAAGTTTGTCCAAGGCGTTACCCAGTTGAAACCGCTAAACCAGATCAAGACTACGCTGATTGCAGAATTCAAAAAACCCAAGTCGGAGTCACAGTGCATTACAGAACTGAAGGAAATGAAGCAGAAAGTAGTTGAACCTATTTGGGAATTTTATCAGAGGTTCAAGACCCTCACAGGACATTTGAGTTTTTAGATCCCAGACGAGCAAAACAAGGAATGGTTCATTGTTTCTCTCATACCACACATCAGAGTTCCTCTAATGCAACAGAAGATTGCTTTGCAGGTTGAGGCGCTAGAGATCACCATGAATTTAGAATCAACCCCTATGGGAGAATCCACCTTAGGTATGAGTCAAATCTTGAGTCATCTAACTAGTTTGTCACTACAGGTCGAAGATATGAAGAAAGACAAGGGAAAAGATAAAAGACAAGACATATGGTGTGTCAGATGAAAATTAGAAGGCCATGACAAGGAACAATGTCCCCTATTTCATGATTACTTGGCCTCTGGAGCTCCAAGTCTTTTGAAGAAAGTCACCCTACCCTAGTGCGAGGTATGTAGAAATAAACATCACCCTGGTGAGTCCTATTAAATGCAAAAATATGTTCAAACACCCACACATTTGTATTGCATGTTCTGTAAGTTTGTGGTGCATGATGATCGGGATTGTAGGGCTTATGACCTCATGCACGAAAGGTCAAGGGATATATACAAAATTAAAGGAGAAGTATAGAAAAAAGGAAGCACTACGCAGTATAATTCTCCAGGAAGAGGAAAATTTAACCCTCGCGGTGGATTCAGAGGAAGAGGACTAGGAGGAGGTATGGGTCAAGTACAAGGACAGATCATTTTTTATAATTGCACATAGTCAAAACACTTGGCAAGGGACTGTCAGAACCCTTGTACCACTTGAAGATACTGCAATTCATTCGAACATGTCATAGAATATTGTCATGCGTTGTTAGCCAAGATTTAGGAGAAATGAGGGGGAAACCAACAAATACAACTAATCAAAACATAACCTCGCGGATCAGATCCCATAGTCGTTGTTATCACTAGAGGAGGAATTTTAATAGGAGAAGAAAGAATGACCCAAGGAAAGACTACAAAAGAATCAAGAGTCAGGAAAGTTGTAGAGACGACACAAAATTTTGATGCAAAGAAATAAAAGAAAATGTTTGAGGAGGAAAGAAAGGAACTCAAGGGAGACCAAGGCTCTTCCTCAAAGACGCAACCAGAAGTAAGAGAATATGAAATGCCTCTGGCATTTGATCAATATACTCTGCCAAAAGAAGGAAAAGAGGTAAGCAAGCTCATGGAATTATGATATACTTGTATTAAGTTGATGTAGGATGAAAGCATTGTCCAAGAGCTACAAAATTTAATCAAACAATATGAGCTAGGAAAGATAGACCCCTTACTAAGTAGATCAGTACACAAAATATCTAAAAAGAGAAGGAAAAATAAAGAATTGCACCTGAACGCTCAAATTGGAGAGTATGATATAGACTATGTGGTCTGTGACTTAGGGTCGGAGGTCAACGTCATGAAGAAGCATACTTGGGCACTGACGGGAAAACCTAAGTTGATATATTCCCCTATTAGGATTAGGATGGCTAATCAATAAGTTGTAAGCCCCTTTGGAAGATTGTAACATGTCCCTGTGGACATTGAAGGAGTGAGGACATTCACAGATTTTGAGGTTATTGAGATAATTGATTATAGTTTTCCTTACCCTCCATTGTTAGGAATTGATTAGCCTTCCAACAATTACACTGTGGTTGATTTAAATAAAATAAAAATGACATTTGAGGGTGATGGCCTTAGGTTCATTGCACCTTTGGACCCTAATGAAGGTCCCATATACACAGAGCCCATTAGAGAAGAAGACCATGCATATGAGTTAGAAAACATATACAAGTTGACATCCAGACAACATGATTACATTAATCCCATAGTAGATGGAAATTTGAGTTGGCGAAGTGACAACGCATGCTCATCAGATTTAGAGGAAGCACTAAAGAACTGGCAGAACAAAATGTACGGAGTTTCTACTATAAGGTGTGCCAGACTAACCAGAGAAGTTCATTGGATCGGCATAACAATAAGTAACTTGCCCACCTTTGATGGTCTAAATCATTTAGAAGCATTCTTGGTGAACTTTGACGAAATTGTACCAACACAACAAATATTATTGGAACTAGACGAGGCCTTGAAAGAAACTCTAGCGTGGTGGTTGGGGACACACAAAAAAAATATTACACACTAGGTACAATGTCACACTTTGATGACAACGCAATTTTTAGAGAAAGTAGAATGTTGTGAAGTTAGATACACAGGTCAAAGCTGCCCGAAATACCATGTGCGAAGTTGCAAGGAAGCCTAGAGAAGCATTTCTCAAGAGCAGTGAGTGCACAAATTCATTAACACACTGGAAACAACCCCTATCAACTGGTATCTTCAAGTAGAACTGGGCCTCATCACTACCGATTGGGAAGGTATGACTTAGAAATTTGTAACTACCTTCTTATTTCAAAGCCAATATCCTACAGTAGACCAAGAATTATAGATGGTACGACAAAAAGTGTTTAAGGAGGCATCTAGCCTCCCTTTAGAACAAGAAGAGGACAAATGGACTGCACCCCTCCAGAAACTGCAAGGCTTTTATAATATCAATGTTGATGAAGACGATGATCCTAGGAAGGTAAACATCATCGAAATAGAAGGGAAAAGAGACATAGAAGAACCAGGAGTTGAGCTACCTTTCATTGGAAATCCAATCAAGATCAAGAAAGTCAATTTTGGAACAGAGAAAACACCGAACCTTGCCAATTTGGAGACTATTGAGATGCTTCCACTATTGACAAAATCACAAAGTTATTGCATGAATATCAGGACTTGTTTCCAACCAAGTTCACTGATATGAAGGGCATTAGAGGGCCTATGGGATATATGAGGAACCCTTTGAAACCAGATGCCAAACCAGTCAAACAGATACCTTACAAATTGAACCCTAAATATAAGGAGAAAGTGAAGATTGAGCTCGACAGAATGTTGGAAGCAGGGATCATATAACTTGTCGAAGAGTCATAATGGATAAGCCCTATGGTGGTGAAGAATAAGAAGACATGAGAGATCGGGATCTATGTAGATATTAGGAAGCTGAACGATGCTTGTTTTCACGACCCATTCCCTACGTCATTCACTAATGAAGTGTTACATAATGTAGGAGGCCAGGAGGTATATTATTTTATAAATGGATTTTCAGGATACCCTCATATCTGAATTGCCAAGCAATATTGCCACAATACCAAATTTGCAACAGAATGGGGATCCTACTAGTATATAGTGATGCCATTTGGCTTGAAGAATGCACCAGCCATATTTTCCAGGGTGGTGGTTGAAGTGTTTAAGGAGTTTTTACATAAATTCCTGGAAGCATATTTTGATGATTGGACTTTTTTCAGCATTTTGCAAAATCATATTGAATGTTTAAGACTAATGATGGAAAATTCCAAGCAAAGTCAGATTGCCTTAACCCTGAAGAAGTGCATCTTATTTTCACCCTTCAGAGTGCTTCTAGGTCATATTGTGTGTAAGTAGGTATTGTTGGTAGATCCCTCCAAGATTTCCATTATAATTGATCTTCCCCCTCCTACTTCAGTCAAACATTTGCACACTGTGCTAGGACATACTGGATATTATAGGAAATTCATTAAAGACTATGCACAAATTACATCACCCATGGAGAATCTTTTGAAAAAAGATTGTCAGTTTCATTGGACAGAAGAATTCCAACAGAGCTTTGACACACTGAAACAGAAAATGGTTACTACGCCTATTTTGGTTTTCCCAGATTGGAGCAAGGAATTTCACATGCATGTCAATGCATCTTCCATTGCATTAGGAGTTGTGTTAGCATAGCCAGGAGCATGAGACATTGATCACCCATTAGCCTTTGCTAGCAGGATGCTATCAACAACTGAGATTAATTACACCACTACTGAGAGAGAAGGGTTAGCCATGGTGTATGCGCTATAGAAGTTTCGCCGCTACTTGTTGGGAGGACACTTTAAAATGTTTACTGATCAATATGCGTTGAAATACCTAGTCAACAAGCCAGTGTTGGGGGGGGGAGAATCTGCAGATGGATTCTGCTATTTCAGGAATATGATTTTGAGATTGTGGTTAAGATGGGAAGAATGAACAAAGGTCCTGACCACTTGTCGATGGTGGAACATGGAGAAGCGCCTACTAGCTTGGAGGATACATGGTTGGATGCACAAATTCTATCCATTACAAATATTGATGATCACTTCACAGAAATAGTCCAGTTCTTGTCAACAGGAATGGCACCCAGTAAGTATACAATCACCCAGAAGAAACAACTAGTAGTGTGCACTACAGACTTTTCACTTATAGTTGGACAACTATACAAGATGGGACCTGATGACATATTTAGGAGGTGTGTTATGGAAGCAGAGAGACCATTGATTCTCATCGAAGCTCATGAAGTCATTGCAGGAGGACACTACGCAGGGAAAGAAACAACACATAAGGTTCTTAGAGATGGTATTTGGTGGCCTACCCTACATAGAGATGCTAAGGACTATTACAGATCTTGTGATGTATGCCAACGAGTTGGGAAACCATCCAGAAGAGATGAAATTCCATTAGCACCCCAGCTGACCCTACAAGCATTTGAGAAATGGGCCATTGACTTTATGGGACCTATAAACCCACCAGAAAAGCGCACCAGATAAAGGTACATAATCATTGCGATAGATTACTTGACCATATGGGTCGGAGCAAGAGTAGTTAAGGACTATAGTGCAACCACAACTGCGAGCTTCATATTTGATGACATCATAACCTAGTTTGTATGCCCGAAGATCCTTATGAGCGATCAAGGAACACACTTCATCAATAAGATAGTTGAAGCCTTGACTAAGGAATTTGCAGTCCATCATCAAAATATCACACCTTACCATCCATAAGAGAATGGGATAGTTGAAGCATTCAAAACAAATTTGGAGACAACGTTGACGAAATTTGCAGTGTGAACAGGGACGACTAGAATTTGAGAGTACCAGAAGTACTATGGGCCTATAGAACCACTTACAAGAAGCTAACAATGCAGACCCCTTTTAAGTTGGTTTATGGTCTAGAAGTCATTGTCCCAATGGAATATTTGGTACCAAGCCTAAGAATCGTTTCCTTTACAGAGATGGATGGCATTGGCGTTGTTCAAGAGAGGCTTCCATAGTTGGTCGAACTAGAAGAAGACAAATTTATTGCATGATTCCATCAACAAGTACAGATGGACAGAGAGAAGGCCAACCAAGACATGCACATCAAGAAGAGGGCATTTAAGCAAGGTTATTTGGTATTGGTATATGATAGCAAGTTCATAAAGCATCCTGGAAAGTTCATAACGCATTGGCTTGGGCCATATGAGGTTGCCCATGTTACAAAAGGAGGAGTTGCAAAATTGAAGACTTTGAATGGAGAATGGAAGGAGGGATTAGTGAATGGGAGCCAGTTGAAATTATATTACGACAACCAACTGCCTCACAGCCCCCAGCAAAAGCATGAGGAAAAGGGTCTAGGTACCAGGTGCAGTTGAAACTGGGTACCAGACACAGAAAAGATAGTTTGCACAAGGAAGGAAGGGAGGCATCGAGAAGAAAGCAAAGGCTTCCCTACGTAGTCCGAAGTCGAAGCAAAACAAAAGGATCATATCTGAAGTTCCTCTGGACGAGTCACAAGTGAGTGTTGGGGGCCTGTTAGCCCTTGGGTATGGAAGTAAATGAAGATTAAGGCAGAAAGGAAGGAATGTGAACTGCACAGAAGACATAGTGACTGAGACTAGGTCGAAGTGAGAAAAAGAGAATAAAAGACGAAGCGAATTAAGATAAAGCAAGTTGTTGGACGAGGAGATCAAGGATGACAAATCAACAAGGAAGAAGGATCATGGACAACTTGGCAAGCGGAAAAAGCCACCGTTGGATGCTTTGGAGAACCATGCGGGAAGGAAGGAAAAACAAGCTGACAAAGCCCTGAAAACATGGGTCAAGTTAACCTAGTGTTTTAGACACCTAGGGTTTTGGTATCTAGGGTTTTGACACCTAGGTTTCAGCCTAAGGTTGTAAGTGAGCTATTGTAATGTATAAATAGATATCTAAAGGACCTGGGATGGCTTGTTGGTATTGTTGTTCTAGTTTTTTATTGACATGAGTGATTATTATTGTGTGAGAGAGAAGTGCTAAGTGTAGAGCATTCTAGTATCGTAAGATATTCGACTGGGTGCGAAGATCAATCCTGCAAATGGGTGCACAGGGAGGGGAGGGACAGAGAGGAGAAGAAAGGAGATATGATAGCTAAGATCATAGACAAGAACTGTATGCTTCATCTTATTATACTATAAATTACAGTTCTATGGACATAACCCTAGAGAGAGGGTGAACCACCTATATCTTGTGTTGTGTGTGATTGATGTTGTGTTCTTTGCCATTTGATATACTATTATTTTATTATTGTGTTAGATATGATAGATGTTTGTGTGGAGTAGATCTGACTTGGTAAGTGATATATAAATGTTGTATTGTTCTTGTATTGGATCCACATGATATCCCCTTTGGTTGTAAACATCTTTGTCCTGCAACCCCCTCATAGTTTCTTCAGGTGAGACTACATCTACCTCGTAGGTGTTGAAGAAAGGGTCAATAGTTAGGGCTTGTTGGTGTGCTCTTGGATTTGAACGTTGGGTCTGCCCCTGTGCCAACAACTGTATTTTTCTATTAATAGTAGAATATCAAATTACAAATATTTGAGTCTGGATTGCGACTGATTCTCGACTCTCATCAACCTCCCTAACTTGGCTTACAATGATTTTTCATCAAGCTCCGACAACCTCTACCAGGTATACAATACAAAGATTTATACAAGAGGGGCTCGACGAGCGTCCCTCCAAGCTAAACTAGTGGTGTCAAATCACCATTCAAAATGCCTGTTTAATGGGAAAATTACAATGATGGAAATCTGCTCCAAATCGGATGCAAATCCCTCCTACCGTCAACCACATAATGGTGATCTTATCTCTAGCTTGTGAGAAGGCACAACTTGTCTCTTCCAACCTGTCGATATTAATTGCCTTGATCACGCCTTACATTCTTGAAGGAAAAATGAGAGGGTGGCGAATCTCTTTTCCTTGAATTCACACCACGCGTGTAAATCGACTGACACGTGTCGAGGTGGAGTGATGCTCCTGCATCAAGGTTCTTTTAACTTTGTTTTGTAGCCATTTAAGTTATATATTTTCCAATAACATAGTCATTTTTTAGCATGTCATTTCCATCTTTCATTTGATTTATGATATTTACATTTCATCCTTCTCTTCCCATTCTTATTATCTCATCTTATCTTATGACTCTAAGGTGATCCTTCATTGACACCATTGGTTTATTGGGTACACTTATGACTATTTTCATGTCCCTCTCTACAAGGATATGAGAAATGGGCCATTGAATTTATGGGACCTATAAACCCACCAGGAAAGCACACAGGAGCAAGGTACATAATCATTGCGACAGAGTACTTGACCAGATGAGCCAAAGCAAGAGAAGTTAAGGACTATAGTGCAACCATAACTGCATGCTTCATATTTGATGACATCATAACTTGTTTTGGATGCCCGAAGATCCTTATGAGCAATCAAGGCACATAGTTTTGTTGATGTTTGGACAACATCGGGAAGACATTTTCTAAAGATAATAATTAATAATATAATTATTAATTGATTATTAACTATAGTATATAATAAGTAAATAATAATAACAAATAGTTATTGATTATTCAAGGGATGCATCCTTTCATGGATGGTCACCTTATGTTCCCTATATATGAAACACTCATCATTGTAATAATATATTGAATATCTCTCATATCTCATATGAAGAAAAAAAACATGGTATCAGAGCAGGACTGGGCTCGACTCCCTCACATAGGGCCTAGGAAAATGAGAGATAGCTTGCTATGATACATAGCATCAGGGTAATGTACAACCCTCTGCGTCATATACAAATATCAATTATCTTTCCAATGGCTCGTTGAAACCCTTGGCCACATCCAGAATATTTTACATGAACAACTCAATCATCGGGTTCAAGAGATTGATGTCAAATCCATTGCTTTAAAGAGAGGACACTTCCATGCAAGGTGAAGCGATTATTATTATATGGAGAGGATATGATTTTCGACAGGGGTGTATTCCCTGATATATGCACATAAATAATTCCTTGATCTATGCCAAAGTAATTGCTAGGATTGGCATGTGGGTGAGGTTTCACACACTAAAGAGTGTATGCTAATCGGAAGGAATGGAGGATTGAGGATAAACACAACACAGTGGCATCGATAATGGGTGCAGACACAGTTCCTACGAATTCTCTCATCGCATGGATGCTTTGGCCATGGAAATAAAAATTCGTATCGACCCTACAACTATATAGAAGAAAACACAACACTTCAAAGGCATTCTCACAAGCCCTGGAATCCCCAACGGTCTTCAAATCATTGCTCATTTGCATGAACGCGTCTACCAACACTTCCAACACTTCCACAAAACAATGCATCATCATAGAGTCTATATTCTCTGAAAACAAGCAGAGGTCTTGGAGTGTATGTAGAGCCAATGCGGTCTTCTTGTTGTTTGTGTCATCTTTCCTGATGAAGTCAACAAGTATGTTGAATGTAATGTGATCGGCGTGGAAAGAAAATGGGAGTGCCACGTTGTTGGCCGCCATCATTTGGATAACGAGATAACTTTATAGATTTTTTCCCACTGTGAAGTAAGCATTTCCCAAATTAGAGAGAGCCATCAAGTTATTGAAGTGGTTTCATGTTTTGATCACAGGGAATGTCAGAACCCTAGAATTATTCAAGTGCAGCTATAGCTTGTTGGTTGGAGACGTTAACATCTTAATTGTGGCACTCCGCATAAGAAATCCTTCCCCTAAAATTTTTCATGCCATGGCCAAATCGGTCAAGGTGAATCTCTCATGGGTCTTGGAACCTCATTCGATTGTTGAAAGAAAATGGGATACCTCCCTCCCTCTCTCTCTCTCTCTCTCTCTCTCTCTCTCTCTCTCTCTCTCTCTATATATATATATATATATATGAGATTGTTGATTATGAGATGGATTTGAGGGAATGTAGAATTCATCTCGACATGCTTTATATGGTCATATGAAGTAACCAAGACATTGGTTTCACAAAGAAACCTCGATATATCTTGGGGGACATTGGATCCATGGGGGAAACTCGATCTGTCCTAGAGAAGACATTGGTTCCATGAGGGAACCTCGATATGTATTAGACATGTGTTCCATGAGGGAACAACAAGATTTCTAGTATGGAAATAGGTCATGAGTGAAGATTGAGGTTGGACACTTCAATATATTTGGGTTTCCAATATACATTCATGTACCCAAGGAGAAAAGGACCAAGATAGACCATTAAGAAAGAAAGGGTATATTTGTGGGGTACAATGAGTCTTCGAAGGCATGCCGGATCTACATCACTAGTCAGAGATAGATTAAGGTGAGAAGAGATGTTACATTTTAGGAGGAGGTATATTTTAGAAGATATAGAGGATCTCACATGGAGATTGTTAGTGCGAGATAGGAAGAGATGGTTCCTTATCCCCTTCACCCTCCAACAGTTCAGAGGAAGACAATTGATCCTATTGATCCAATTGATTTTGTTGATCGTGTATCACCAACTGATGTTCCCAGAGATATTGTAGTAGGTCAGAAGAGACCTACATGGACTCGTCAGACTCTATAAGATGTAGAAAGACATGTAGCTCCTCGTGGTACCTTCCGAGAGAGCAAGAGACCTTAAATATATCCGTGCTATGCCACAACTATGAGCCACATCATTGATTCTGATCCTTCATGTTATGAGGAGGCATCTAGTATGGAGAGATGCCATGATGGAGGAGTATTAGTCCATCATGAAGAATGATGTGTGGTATATAACTGATGGGAGCATCGAGAGGCACAAAATGAGATTTGTTACTATAGGATTCTCTCAGGTAGAGGGAATAGATTATGAGGATACATTTGTTCTTGTTGCTCTATACACTTCTATCCAGATGATTATTTCCACTATAACATCCATGGGTTGGAGAGTACATCAGATGGATGTAAAGACAACATTTCTCAATGGAGAGATTAAGGAAGAAGTATACATCGAGCAACCAAATGGTTCCGTGATACATGAGAAGGAGTATCATGTGTGCAGGTTGAAAATGGCCTTGTATGGAATCAAGAAACCACCTCGAGCTTGGTATGCAAGGATTGATGGAAACCTAATGATTTTTTGGCTTCAACAAAAGTGTTGTCAATTCTAGCCTATACTACAAGACTGTTAATGGTGAGTCTCTGATTTTGGTCCTCTACGTTGATGATTTATTCCTCATCAGTACATAGAGATTTATTATTGAATGCAAGTATGCATTGGCCTCTGAGTTCGAGATGAAGGACCTTGGTATGATTCACTATTTCGTGGGACTAGTGGTGTGGCAAAGAATTGATGAGATCTTCCCGAGTCAGGGGAAGTACAAAGTTGAGATATTGAAGAAGTTTGAGATACTAAACTTCAAGCCCGTGGCTATACCAATAATGATGAATCTAAAGAAACTAAGTGTGTCTTCTTTCAATTTTGACGAAATTGATCTAACTCTGTACAGATAGATGATTGGATAATTGATGTATTTGGTTAACACTAGACCAAATATTTTCTATGCAGTGAGTGCACTTAGACAGTTTATAAGTCAATTGATATAGACACACTAGATTGTTGTGAAACATGTGTTGATATACTTGTGAGGCATAGTTCGACATGGTCTGAGATATACTTCGAGTATTGATATGATATGGCAGGAATATATTGACTCTGATTGGGTAGGGAGCGCAGTGGATAGAAAGAACACCTTCAGGTGTTGCTTCACTTTGGGATCTTCCATGGTTTCCTGGTGTAGAAGGAAATGAACTTTTGTGGCTTTGATCACAACAGAAGAAAAGTACATTGCATTAAGTATGACAGTCCATGAAGCAGTGTGGCTTCACAAGCTCCGTGCAGATTTATTCGAACATGTGCTGGATTCCACCATTATTCATTATGGTAACTAAAGTTGTGTGAAGATGTTTGATAATCCAGTGTTTCATGAAAAATCGAACAACCTTGAGATCAAGTACCATTTCATCCAAGACATGGTGCAGAGGAAGGAAGTATCAGTGCAGTACCTTCCTACAGATGAGCAGGTTGTTAATGTTCTTACCAAACCAGGATGAAGTTTGAGTACTTCCGTGAAATACTTGGCATGGTAGAGAATGCCTCCATCGCTGAGAGGGAGTGTTGATGTTTGCATCTTCCTGAGAAATTCTCCATATCATACTCCTCTGTGACTGAGTTGATTTGATCTGTGATGAAACTTGTCTGAGAAGGGATAAGTGGGGCACTTATCCGAGAAGGGATAAGTGCGGTTGGGATTATAACCCAATGTCCCATGTGGAGAGAACATGAGTACATGTCAAGGGAGTTGACCCTTGACGTCATACACTATGGGAGTTGACCCTAGTGTTCCTAGAGGAGTAGCCTCTAGAAGTCCACATGGGAGTGCCATGTTGTGACAAATTGTTTACTACTATGGTGGTTTTGTACCACTGGCGGAGAATGTGTGTCTCTGGAAAGTAGTTGTGTAATACTATGGAAATATACCTCCCTAGCTAAGAGGGAGTTTTGATGTTTCAAGATCGATCATAAATTCTCCTATATTGGGTTGTAGACCAAGGGAGATATGATACATTTATCACAAAGGTGCACTTGTGGTAAATGGGCCCAAACATAGTCCTTCCTTGATCATGACAAGGAATAATATGGACTCAAGGTGCTTGAAGTGATTTACACGTGTTAGTTAGCATCAAGTCGACATTCAGTCATAGGTGTGTGCCTATGGTGAAATATTGTGGTGTTTTCTTTTTCCTAGTCATTGTGATTTGACAAGGAATGATAAAGACTCAAGATGCTATATGATATTAAATGCGGACCCAAAGTGAGCATAATCTTAGAGAGAGTTAATTGGCTCAGAGGGAGAGCCACAGAAGGAGATTCTCCTCGGTTCAGGTGGGAGAGAGATGTCTCCCAAGACTGACAGACAAGTTTCATGAGTCTAGGGTGAAGTTTGTATACTTCAAAGACAAGAGTAGCATGTTGTAGAATGTATCCCTCGTTGAGAGGGAGTGTTGATGTTTGGACAATATCGGGAATACATTCTCTAAAGATAATAATTTATAATATAATTATTGATTGATTATTAACTATAGTATACAATAAGTAAATAATAATAAGAAATAGTTATTGATTATTCAAGGAACGCGTCCTTTCATGGATGGTCACCTTATGTTCCCTATATATGAAACACTCATCATTGTAATAATATATTGAATATCTCTCATATCTCATATGAAGAAAAACAACAAGTTCATCAATAAAACAGTTGAAGCCTTGACCGAGGAATTTGTAGTCCATCATCAAAAGAGCACACCTTACCATCCAAAAGTGAATAGGACAGTTGAAGCATTCAACAAAATCTTGGAGACAACATTGAAGAAGATTTGCAGTGTGAACAGGGATGACTGGGATTTGAGAGTACCAGCAGTACTATGGGCCTATAGAACCACTTGCAAGAAGCTAACAATGCAGACCCATTTTAAGTTGGTTTATGGTCTGGAAGTCATTGTCCCAATGGAATATTTGGTACCAAGCCTAAGAATTGTTTCCTTTACAGATATGGATGACTTTGGCGATGTTCAAAAGAACCTTGTGTAGTTGGTTGAACTAGAAGAACATAGATTTATTGCAGGATTCCATCAAAAAGTACAGAAGGACAGAGAGAAGGCCTACCATGATACTCACATCAAGAAGAGGGCATTTAAGCAAGGTGATTTGGTATTGGTATATGACAAAAAGTTCATGAAGCATCCAAGAAATCTCAGAATGCATTGGATCATGCCATATGAGGTTTCCCATGTTACAAAAGGAGGAGATGCACAATTGAATACTTTGAATGGAGAATGGAAGGAGGGATTAATTAATGGGAACTAGTTGAAATTATATTATGACAACCAGCTGCCTCGAATCCCCCAGTAAAAGAATGAGGAAACGGTTCTAGGTACTAGGTGCAATTGAAACTGGGTACTAGACATAGAAAAGACAATTTGCACAAGGAAGGAAGGGAGGCATCGAGTAGAAAGAAAAGGTTTCCCTATGCAGTCTGAAGTCGAAGAAAAACAGAAGGATCAGATCTAAAGTGCCTCAAGACAAGTCACAGGTGAGTGTTGGGTGCCTGTTGGCCATTGGGTATGGAAGTAAGCGAATATTAAGGAAGAAAGGAAGGAATGTGAACTGCGAAGAACACACAGTGACTAACACTAGGTCAAAGTGAGCAAAAGAGCAGAAAAGATGGAGAAAATTAAGAGAAAGCAAGTTGTCGGATGAGGATATCGAGGATGACAAATCAAAAAGGAAGAAGGATCATGGACAACTCAGCAAGTAGAAAAATCCACCATTTGATGCTTTTGATCACCGCGCGGGAAGGAAGGAAAGACAAGCTGGCGAAGCCCTGAAAACATGGGTCAAGTTGACCTAGGGTTTTGACACCTAGCTTTCAGCCTAAGGCTGTCGATGAGCTATTGTAATGTATAAATAGAGGTCTAAAGGACCTGGGATGGATTTTTTGTATTGTCGTTCTAGTTTGTTATCGGAATGAGTGATTATTGTTGTGTGAGAGAGAATTGCTAAGTGTAGAGACTTCTGGTATTGTAAGATCTTCAACTGGGTGCGAAGATCAATCCTGCATCTAGGTGCATAGGGAGGGGAGGGATAGAGAGGATAAGAAAGAAGATATGCTAACTGAGAGCACAGAAAAGAACTATATGCTTCATCTTAATATATTATAAAGCACAGTTCTATGGACATAGCCCTATGGAGAGGGTGAACCACGTATATCTTGTGCTATGTGTGATTGATGCTATGTTTTTTCCATTTGATATACTGTTATTGTATTGTTCTGTTAGATATGATAGATGGTTGTGTGGAGTAGATATGAGTTGGTAAGTGATATATAAATGTTGTATTGTTCTTGTATTGGATCCACCTAATATCCACTTTGGTTGTGGACATCTCTATCCTGCAACCCCCTCATAGCTACTTTGGGTGAAACTGCATCTGCCTCATAGGTGTTGCTAAAAGGGCCAGTAGTTAGGGCTTGTTGGTGCGCTCTTGGAGTTGAACCCTAGGTCTGCTCCTGTTCCAACAACTGTCTTTTTTTATTAATGGAAGAATATAAAATTACAAATATTTGAGTCTGGACTGCAACTGAGTCTCGACTCTCATCAACCTCCCTAACTTGGCTTACAATGATTTTTCATCAAGCTCTGACAACCTCCACCAAGTATACAATACAAATATTTATACAAGAGGGGCTTGACGAGCATCCCTCCAAGCTAAACTAGTGGTGTCAAATCACCATTCGAAACGCCTGTCTAATGGGAAAATTATAATGATTGAAATCTGCTCCAAATCAGATGCAAATCCCTCCTACTGTCAACCACTTAATGGAAACCTTATCTCCAACTTGTGCGAAGCCACAACTTGGCTCTTCCAACCTGTCGACATTAATTGACTTGATCATGCCTTATATTCTCAAAGGAAAAATGAGAGGGTGGAGAATCTCCCTTCCTTGAATTCACACCATGCGTGTAAATTGACTAGAGCGTGCTGAGGTGGAGCGATGCTTCTGCATCAAGGTTATTTTAACTTTGTTTTGCAGCCATTTAAATTATATATTTTCCAATAACATACTCATTTTCTAGCATGTCATTTCCATCTTTCATTTGATTTATGATATTTACATGTGATCCTTCTCTTCCCATTCTTATTATCTCATATTATCCTATGACTCTAAGGTGATCCTTCATTGACACCATTGGTTTATTGGGTACCCTTATGACTATTTTCATCTCCCTCTCTAACAAAGTGGCAAATACTCTCCACACCCCATACTCTTGGTGCCCTTAACTTGGGGTAGATATATAGTGTAGAGACATCAACAGTGGAGAGTAATGAAACATAAGTAAAGAGGTTGATATTAAGCATCCCTTCTTGTTGTTAGAGTAGTTCCAACATTCCTAGAATTATCATGTTTTGTTTTTAGTAGATATTTGTCCTAATGTAGTTTGGAAATATGTGCCTAGTACCTCATCAAAGTATTATATTCCTGGGTTGAAAATTTAAATTTAAGATAAGGATTTCAACATTCTTTCTTAAATTCTTTAGCCCACCATGCTCCCTATTTAGAACAATGAAATTTCCAATCTAACACGATCATTTGACCCAAGGTTACAAATTTGTATTCCATTGATAGACATAAGAAAACCACTAGGAACTTACCTTCTCAGCGGAGAATAACATCTCTTCCAACTTGTTTCCTCCCCTTTGCAACTTTTATAAACCATAATTCATGGGATATACTTCAACTATATGACTTATCCTTGTAGTATATACTACCACAAGTCTGATTTATACGATATCCTCTTTCACATTGGGTCACCAAGGCCCCATAATGAATTACATTCCTCCTTTCACTACACCAATGATCCCTCATTACAGTGCCCTCATTTACATACTCATGGGATGGTATCTAAAGTGATTCTCTATGAAGCTCTCAAATGTCATATCTCTCATTCAAATATTTTCCAATCCTTATTCTTTGTATATGGAAAAAATACTAGTTTCACCATTGATATTAATTGATGGTTTGGATAGCCTACAATTCTAGTTTAATCCACTTCTCTATGTAACTCCATATTTAGTTGGAAAAAAATTGACAATAATTTTTCAATATATTGGCATGTTCCAAGGTTTGTTGAAAGGAAGGAATTATTTCAATATAAATAAAGAGGAATTGATACAAAATAACGACATCCTTACCAATTTCAACATCCAAGGAAAGCCCGGGAATGCCCAACCAGTCATCTCTCTCAACTAGCTAGCATGGGGAATGAAGGTCACTCCTTCCTTGAGGGAACATCCATCTAGGGGATTCTTACACATTTAATAATTAACATATTGATGTGTTAGTTGGATACTTAGTTAGATCATGTATTTCAATATTTTAGCTACCTACATATGCATATAATATTGAATTCCTAGTTTTGAGTGATGTGAATACATATAATAGGGGTTTGACTTGGAGAAGTATGTAAACCTATAAGATGGGAATTTGCCTCATCAATAATACTAATCTATTTGATTTTCCTCATCAATAAGACTCATCAATATTTTGAAATTGTGATCTAATTTGGGTATGCACAGGGAACTTTAAGAGAAAGTGATTTTCATATTTAACCTTGTTAGTGTCACAAATATGATAGATTCTTTCATCCCAGAGTGTTTTGGGAATTTTCCAGCACCAATTTCAAGGCTCTCCCTAGTAGACCAATTGGGATAGTAAACTTTGGGGGATATCTTCAAATATATCCCTTGTATAATCCACATAGAGTTGTGGGATAATAGCTACCATGAACAACTATATGGAGACCAATTATTAAATCATCATAGTGAAAAATACAAAATTCGCTTGCCATTACCCTTACCATGGAAAAATTGGAGGAAAATCATTTAATGTGAGATGATGTTGACCCAAGGTTCAATGTTTTTGAAAATTTAAATGGAGTATAAGCATGTTGTCAAAGACTACTTGGAGTTTCATATGAAAACTTGAATCTAACCTTCATTATCCTTCAAAATCTGAAGTAGACTAGAACTACTCGAAAAGTTGGTTGAAGAAGAATCCTCCAACAGAAAAATTGGTGGGCTTGGAGACAAGTATTAACTCTGAATCTAAACATTAGCAGTAGGATACATAAAATTTATATACACCATGCTTGATTTCATGCTCATATTTATTTTATTTCATATGTAATTAAACCATGCTTATTGAACTCACTTCACATTTCATGACTTTCAAGTAAACAATTGTCATCTCTTCCAAAATACTTAGCTTGCTAACTTTTTTTCTCAATTTATTGAGTGTAGGTAACACCAAATATGTACCTATCATATCTATCTTCATCGAGTGAGGATTAGGATATACTAGGAGAGTTTGAAAGTGATAGGTATTGTACTATATCTAATTGTTCTAGATCAACTAGAGATGAAAAGGTAAGGAGAAGATTTCATAGAAGCATAAATTTTTTATTGTCGAAGGAGGGTCATGTGATTATGATGATGGGAGCATAGGTGAAATTGAGTTTCCCTTGAGGTATATGCATCTAGTACAATTATGGGTACCTAATGAATTATCTCAATTGGACACATATTTCTTCATCAATGGGAGAATTTATCGCATTGCTCCATCACCCTTACATGGATTGAGGCTATTTTCCATAGATGGCATAAAGGTCAAATATGGCACTGTAACTGAATTGATGGAGTATATCGGACCATGATACAAATAAAATCATTGGTTGATGTTGGTATGATATACATAAATTATGCAAAGATACCAAGTTGTTGTAAATTATATATAACTAGTAGACAATGATCAGAACAAAGGGGAGACTATGTATATTGATGGAAGGATAAAAGATTTCAAAAATATTGTGTGATTTATAAATAGTACATGACCAAGGACAACAAGTAAGAAACCAAATTGAATATTTGAGGGGCATGAATGAAATCATATATTTGCATGTGCAACAAAATCAATAGTTGCAGGTGAAGAGTTGTTGATCGATTACAATTTGAATTGAATAGATGGAGGGCATGCTACTATGGGGGTAAATATCTTATATACCATTTAAATCAACCTTTGATCAATCACTCTTATTATTTATTTTTTTGCATTAATTATCTTCTATACCATTTAATTGAACTATTTTCATTAATTGTCTTTCTTCTTGTATTGTGGCAGAGTGATCGTGCTCGGAAGCCTGCACAGTCTGGAGGCAGCTCTGATCAGGGAAAATTCTATGTAATAATATTTTTCTTAATTATATAATAGTTTTTAATATTTGACCTTTTCCATGCTTATGATTTCAATATTTCAAGATGATATCATGCTTATTATACTATGGTAGGGGGTCATTCGTCATACGATACAACTTGTAGCATTTACGCTTGAGGTAAACCTTAGTTTAATAATAATTCACTAAAAAAAAAATTTCATTGATGACAATTATTAAACATGTTTGATTCTGTATATTTAAATTTGAATACGTCTTTCTTCTTGTGTTTTGGTAGGGTGATCCATGACCTAGTGGAGGCATCTTCGATCAAGTAAACATCTATGTAATAGAAAAAAAAAAATGTATTATATAATAGTTGTTAACATTCAATCTTTTTCGTTCTTATGAGATCAATATTTCCATATGCTAACATGCTTATTATATTGTGGTAGGGGGATGGTCCTCGACATACAACAGAGAAGGTAGCTTCTTTTTATGAGGTAAACGTAAATATGATTGAAATATATAATTTTTTTTAATGCTACAATTATTTTCATAAATTTTATTGATTGATTTATTGTGTCAGGGTGACCTTGGAAAATCACCTATAGCTACATCCATCCAGGGTGATTGTGGAAATCCACCCATTGTGTTGCATCAAGTAAATGTTAATAGTAACTAAATATGATTAGAATAGCTAAATTTATTTAATGTTAAAATTAATTTCATTAATTTTATTGATTAATCTATCGTGGTAGGGTGACCATGGGAAGTCACCTAGGGGTAGATTAGTACAGGGTGACCATGGGAAGTCACCAACAATTCCGCATCAGGTAAGTGTTAGTGTAATAGTAACTAAATTTGATTACAATAACTATATTTCTTTAATGTTAAAATTAATTTCATTCATTTTATTTATTAATGTAGTGTGGCAGCATGACCATGGGAAACCACCCACAATGTCGCATCTAGTAAGTGTTAGTGTATAATAGTAACTAAATTTATTTGTAATCCACACTAGGTGTGGTTGCTGACGTGTTTGAGGAAGAAATATTTTATTTGACAAACACAATGGAAACTATCTAGAAGGCCCTCAAAAGGGAAAACATAGAATTACTTTGTTTGATTAGTAGAAGATCCATGAGATAGGATATTAGTGCAATAATTAAAGAGATGAAAGATCAAATACATTCATATGGGGTAACTGGCATCTTTACATAATTCTATCAGCTATGACATATATTCATTTATGAGTTTAGTTTTATATTTTTTATATGATCTGATAAAGTCAAGTATTCTTTTGTAGGAGTTTTTAAAACTCAATAGTGGACAACCTACAGAGGCTGTTATTGGTAGAAATGAGGCTCCAGTGCGGTCACATCGTCGACATAGCATACCAATGTGTCTTTTTTACTCTCTTGAGGTTGGCCTCGAATCAAATGATGAAAATATTGATTTTGAGAAGCATGACATGCTTGAGCGGGTTCGTACAGACATTGGGACTCCCCATGATGTTGAAGATGAACCTAGTGTCAAATACAAGGAATCTTATCCTCGAGAAGCATGGGTGAAAAGCACATGAACACTAGATCTCAAATTTTTGGTGGATGACGACTGTGTTCCAATAAAGATACAAAATATTATAGGTATTTATTATTTAATTGATTAATTTTTATCATGTAATTGAAACACACATATGTCAAAATTATTTCAAATTAATGATCATAACATTTTTGCAAGAAATAATGTATTCTATAGGAACTTCAATGACAATGCATTGGATATTTTTGGCCCCACCATTCGCACAAGGTGGAATGGACAAGAAATAAATTTGAAAGATGAATTGATAAGCCATATCGTAAAATTATTTGGGAATACATTCAACAAAAAATTGGTCAGTCGGTTAGATGGCAAGAGTTTGAAATATACCAGGCCCCAATATAGGAAAATATTGGAAGAAAACCTCAAGTATGAGTGCCCTGCCATGGTTTTGGAGAAAGAGTAGAAGGCACTGATAGAGGATGAAAATGAGACTTTGCTAAAAAGACAAGGAAAAGAACCATGGTCTGGTAAAGCAAGGTACGACACATATCATATTTTTGGTGAAATATGCTCAATTTTTTTATTTTTTTTTTAAATAAGAATTGAGACATATAACATATTTCAAAATTTTCATATCTTTCCCGACACCTTCAAAGAAACAAAGGCTAGAGTGGAAAATCACGGGCAACATAAACTGGGCCAAGGTGGCTACAGAGAACTAAGAGCATGAGTCGTAAGAATTAAATGATTAATTGTGGTGAATATTTATTCAACTGTAGAAAATAAATAATTATTTTATTACAAGTAGTTTTAATGATGTTATTCATTGCAAGGAAACACATTCAAATCCTCTACCAAAGAGGAATACCTAAAGATTGGTTTTAAGTTTGGTTTTCAAAGTGTGGTTGAATATTGAAAAATCTTGGGGCAGATGCCAATCTCCCCAATGATCCAAATGTAGGTAAATAAAATAAATAAGGCCATCATTGTAGTATACTTGTAAAATATATTCATGATTTATTATATCACAAATAACTAAATGTTTATGTTTGTTTTAAGTAGGACAATAACCGAAGTAGTGAGGGTAGTGGTAATCAACAACTACTAGTTCATAGTGGGGAGCACCTATCACATGATATTGGGGAGTAGAATAGCAATTCGGGTATTTATGATTTATAAATAGAATTATCTATTATGATTATAGATATTTATTTTGTAACATCCCACTCTTAAGCACACCTGATTGGACTTATTCTTTGAGGACACTTGCGTGCAAGTGATCTGGTTCATTATATGATTGATTGTTTCAATTATGAATTACAGTTATGTTATGGATATAATGATATGTTATGTTATTATATTTATATCGACACGTGGTATTGACTGGTTTTTCCTGAGTGTGCAGGACTCTGGACTGATTGAGGATGTCGAAGGCATCGATGAACCTCCTTGGAATCTGGATCGAGTCAGGGAGTGGATGTTATGGTTTGAGTGTTTTTGATATTGCATATGTGACATATGACTAGTATACTATGATGTTGATTTCGGATCATTGACATGTTTCGTTGATGGATGCAGGTTGATGATAGCTTGCTAACCAGACTCACATTTGGAGTAAAGGGGTCATGCACAAAAACCAAAGATATTCAGGGAGAGGTGTGGCAGCAGCCCTGCCACAACCTACTAGCACTCTCATTGTGTGTGGAACTACAGGTTAACCATTACCTAGTTTCAGAGGTCCACAATGTCGTGGGGCTAGACTGTGACAGTCGCTCATGATGATTCTAAGGGTTGCACAATAAGGTAGGGTCCTTATTCCTTAGAGGCCCTTAGTCTCCCACAAGGTCACCTAACATAGTATTGACTCTAGGGGTTTGACATCTACCAAAATCAGTCAAAAGGCGAGTGGCACCCTTGGAGCACGTAGTGCGTCTTGAAGGGAACATCACGTAAATAAAACATGAATGCAGGCAAGTGGCAGCCTTGGATCACATAGTGCATCTTGAAGGGCATGTCATGATTTTAACACTAGCAAGTTCATGAACTTGGTACCTAGAAAACTATGTCTCCTTAGGACTTGGTCAGCCTTAAAATGAATGATTTAATAAGTAAAGATTAATAATTGTAATTTTCCCCTTAAGAAAAATTATGTTGAGCATGAAGAATTTATAGCCTAAGTCTAAATAGGTCTAGATAACTAAAATTTATTTAAGCAAATAATAAAGGGTGGGGTGAAGAAAATTCAAACATAATAATTAAATAAAAAAAAAATTGGAGGATTAAAATATTTAAAGGATTAATTGTTGGCTAAGTACAAACTTGCTAATTCAAAACTTCAACCAAAAAGGGGAAAATTAGAGAAAAATGGGATTGTGGAAAATAGAAGGGAATATATCCTAGAGAATTTTTTAATTTCGAACTCAACTAAGCTTTAAGAAAGGAATTAGTCATTAAAAGGAATGTAAGGGAATAAAAGGACATCAAGGAGGGTTTTTAGGAATGCTTTTGGGTGGGTGAGGGAAATTGGCCATTTAAATTAAATAATTAAATGAATTTATGGTGCAACTAAGGGATTGAGTGACATGTGTATGGGGGAGGTTTTTCCTAATTAATTTTTAATAAAAAGAATTTAATGTGGGTTTTGGAAACAAGTCACTAACAAAACTCTATAAAAAGGATGGTGGAGGATAATGGATCATGTCTCGTATGCATAAAGTTATGCTATCGGATTTTACTCTTGACTGATTTTTCTTGTGGGAGTTGGGACACCCAGCTTGGATAAACAGTGGTAGCTCGACCTTGAGAGGCGAGAAGGGAGATAGCTTTCTCTGGTTTGTGTGTGTGGCCCCTTTGCGGCTTGGGGGGCTCAGGGAGAAGAAGAGTACCCCTAGCATTGGTTGGGAGGTACTGATGAGGTCTCAATGGTTAGCATGCAAGAGTTGGATAGAGAGAAAGTCAGGGACAAAGACTTTAGACTCTCTATCATCGATTATGATATGCAGGTGTAATTTGCATTTGTATCAGTTTGTTAGATTTTATGTGTATGAATATAGATATTCACGAATATTGTATTGAATTATAGAATAGTATATGGTAAATTATAATTAAGATGAATTTGATTCCCACTTAGATTTAGTTATATATGATTTAGAATTAAATTTCCATTGCAATATTACTGAAGAATCTAATTCCGTTGCAATTATATGACAGTTAAATTTTTAATTCAGTTTTTAGTATCATTTGAATTTATATTCTTGCCTCTGTGTCCAATAATATCTACCAGTTCTTAGAGAGGAAATCTATCTGACCATGATTTAGATCCGTACAGTATCTACCCACTAGGAAGCCTCATTTCACCAGTATGACATTCTAGAGGACCCACTGATTTTGTTTTCCTTCTACACCTTCGCTTGTTTCTTGGAGACTATTATTTGCTCCCTAACCTCTACATAGACCTCCCTCCTTGTTCGTTTTCCTCATACCCTCTTGGTGCCTAGGACCTCAACATTTTTGGGTTTTGTTTTTCCTTCATACATGTTCTTGCCAAGATAAAAATATTACTTATTGATTGTTCCTTTCATTCTTCCCTTCGAGGAAATCCTAGATTTTTCCAGAAAGAACAAAAGTTTGATGAAGAAGAAGCTAGACTAAGTAGATAACCAAGTCGGAGTAGTGAAATCCATAGTGATGTAGGAGCATCGTCAGTGAGTATGCATGGCAGGACAAATCAACGCCTTGGAATCATTTTGGAATCTTAAACGCTGGCATTTACTGCAAATATTTTGGAGCTAATTGAAAAATGAAAGAAGATCAAATGCCTGGAAGTTGAATGATCACGAGTGATCTGGGAGTTTTCACTCCTAGTGTTGAATGTAAATGAACTAAGGTAGCAGTTAGTTTTTTTTTTCGAGTAGACGAGTAGTCGGGGGGAACCCTAATAAACCTCTAAGATAAATAGAGGTTTTGTACACCCAAATGAGGCTGCTGCGAGTTAGTAGGAAATTATGAATTTTTATTTGTTGTTTGATCATAGTTGTAGCCATTTTTTATTTTGGAATGAATATGACAAAGGAAAATTGATTCAAAGGAATGGTATCATTATTGTTTGCAATTCCATGTTATTGTTGTTTTCATGAATGAATGAATTTTGTTACGAATATATGAAACTGTGAAGTGTTTGTATAAGTTTCAATTGTTTTCTCCACTCAATCTGTGCTAGGTGTGCACACAGTCTGCAAGGAGTGCATTGATAGAGCCTGTCTTGACTCAGAAGATCAGAAGAGATAGCACGAAACTTTCCCTTTGAAAGGAGTGCAAAGTGACTACTATAAGGTGTGCACAGTTGTCCGCAAGAACCCAACTCTTGCATAAGAATCAGTTGTAAGGAGTGCACACACCCAAAACTCGACTAAATGTCGAAGTAACTCTTTAAAGAGTTAAAGGAGGATAAGGAGAGAGAGATCTCAAGACAGATATTGGGAGGATCTTCGAAGGAAGGAAAGTTCTGAAGGTTTCACAAGTCACTGGCTAAGATCCATCCAAGAGAGAATGGGATCATTCCAGACTATTGGATTTGGGTAAGGCACATGAGTGTCAAGTCTCTATGTGCACATAGGAGCAAGGATTCGCTGAAGTACTGAAGAGGCCAAGGACTACCTATCATCCAAAGGGACAGGTGGCGGAAGATCCATAACTCCAAAGTGAAATTACTTCGGAAGTTTTATGGATAAGGAGAAAGAGAAATCATCGAAGAGTCGAAGGCCAAAATAGATCCAGGTCGTTGGTTTCCAGGAGATACATGTTGACAGATCTGAGACTCCAGGAAAATTCACTTTGGAGGATTTCAAGTGCGGAGGGTGAGAAACTCCCGAAGTCCCAAAGGCCGAAATAGATCGCAACCGTCCGTTGCAGAGGACACGTAGCGAGAATTCGTCATTTTCAGGTGAAATCACTCTGTGAGGAACAAGTGGGCAAGAGGTTGAAACTCCCGAAGTCCCATAGGCCGAAGCATATTGTAACCATCCATTGCGGAGGAAACATGGTGGGAATCCATCATATTCGGGTGAAATTCCTCCGAGAGGAAGAGCTAAAGAAGATAGTGGTCATTGGATCTAGAGAGACACGCGTGAATAGATCTTGTACTTTGGGTGGAAGTAGCTCGAGAAGAAGCAAGTGCAGAGAGTTTGAAACTCCAAAAGCCCAAAGAGTAGAAGTGAACCACAACCATTGATCTCGGTGGGACACATGTGGACAGATCATCAATTTCGAGTGGAAGTGCTCCATGAGAAACAAAAGGTGGAAAGTTGAAAATCTCGAAGCTCGAATAACCAAAGAGGCTTGTGACCGTTGATCCATAGGGGTTACATTTCAATAGATCATGGACTTCAGGTAAAGACGCTCCAGGTGAAAGACAACATAAAGAAGTTAAGAACTCCGAAATCTGAAATCACGAAGTGAACTAGGACCATTGATCTGGGAGTAGAGAATCGACGTTTGGGAGCCATTGCGGGGAGAGGAGGAAACATTTGCGGAGGCACTAGTTCTCAACCGACAATTTTCTTGGACCATTGATCTTGCCGAGATAGGAGATCCACGACCATTATTTAAAGGAGGTTGGGTGAGCACTTTGTCGATTGCGGGGACAGGGCTCTCCGATAAAGAGTGAACACATTCACAGCCCGCAATTTCTGTGAACCATCGATCGACGGATAGGTCAATAACAATCAGATCGTGACCGTGAAAACCCTGAGGGTGATAATAGAGCATGTGTTTTGGTTTTGAGACCAGCAAGGTCCTGAGGATCTGATCCATCTTGGGAATAATTAACGATCCTTGACCGAGAGGTTGAGCGGCCCCAAGGAGAGAAGGGGGGTCTGCATCAAGTGGTATCAGAGATGATGTTTTTCTTTCAGACAACATGAAAAGGAGAGGAGACAAAGGAGCTTGAAGGTGTACTCTCTATGTGAGATACAGTCATCACAATGCCACCGAGGAAACGAGTGGAGCCACCTTTAGCCAATCATGTTGTAGAAAGAGAAATGAGAGAGCTTCGTGCAAGATTAGAGGCGATGGAGAAAGTGCAGAGGAGGGCACCTGATGCTGGAAACATCAGCGATGCAGAGAGTGAAGAAGTAGAAGTCGAAGAAGATGCAGGGGAAATTGTTTTCGAAGAACGCTTGTTGAGAGAATTTGTTATATTGGGAGATAGAGCCAATATAGAGGTCCCAATGTATGAAGGAAATTTGGATGTTGAAGAGTTGTTGGATTGGATAAGATCCATGGAAAAATATTTCAACTATGAATATTTCGATGAGGAGAAAAGGGTGAGACATGATGTCACCAGGCTAAAAGGACATGCAACACTATAGTGTGATGAACTGTAGGCTGAGAGGAGAATCAAAGGAAAATGGAAGATAAATAATTGGGACAAAATGGTAGCCAAGTTGAAGGCTAAATGCATGCCCAAATATTATCAGATCAATCTATTCAGGAAGTTGCAGAACCTAAGATAGAAGGGTATGATAGTTAATGAGTACACATAGGAGTTCTACAAGATGAACATTATAACTGGACAAAGAGAAAAAGATTAAGAAAATGTTTCCAGGTATATAAATGGCCCGAGGTATGAAATCCAGGACGAGATCAGCATGATGTTAGTGAGGACAGTGGAGGATGCTTATTAGTTTGCACTAAAGGTAGAGGAGAAGTTGTCCATAAAATAAAGCCAATGAGGCATAGGTAGGAGCCTAGCCCTGAAAAAAGGCAAGGGAGTTCCCCATGACAAGGCACATAAATCCAAATATGAGACTAAGAAACTACATTGTCACTCGGAAAGAGGAGGAAGTTCCCGAGGAAGACAGGGTGGTGGAAGAAGTTCTTCTAGAGGAAGAGGAATAAGAAAAGGAGGAGAAGTAAGGTGCTATGCATGTGGAAAGATAGGGCACATGTCTTGGGAATGTCCCGAGGAAAAGAAAGGAGGAGTAGGTGAAGCTCACATTTCGAAAGCATAGAGAAGAAATGTTGAAGCTGAAGGAGCAAAAGATGGAACATCCCTAATGTTGAGAAAGGTTCTCTTAAAACCAGAGGCAGAAGTTGAAAATCCAGTGCAGAGGAACAGTCTATTCAGGAGAGCTTGCAAAACTAAATATGGAGTATGTGAGGTGATAATTGATAGTGGGAGCATTGATAGCTTAGTATCCACAGAGATGGTGGAGAAATTAGAGCTCAAGACAACTGCACATCTGAAGCCATACAAAGTCTCATGGTTGCATAAAGGACACCAGGTAATGGTTACTAAACAATGCC
Source organism: Picea engelmannii (assembly GCA_009831015.1). Classification (NCBI taxonomy): domain Eukaryota; kingdom Viridiplantae; phylum Streptophyta; class Pinopsida; order Pinales; family Pinaceae; genus Picea; species Picea engelmannii. The sequence continues at coordinate 86,331 of ML825289.1, read as the reverse complement.
TTGGTGAATTTAAGATAGGAGGATATAGAGATGAAATTCTATGTGATGTAATTCCCATGGATGTATGTCATATCTTGTTGGGAAAACCATGGCAATTTGACAGGAATTTCATTCATGATGGGAGGAAGAATGCATACACCTTGGAGAATAATGGTAGGACACACATGTTTCCACCAATAGAAGAGAAGAAAGTGAAAGAGGAAGCCAACACAAGCATACTTCTCATGAGCGAGAAGGAACTCCTGAAAGAAGTCAAGAAAGAACAAGAGATGTAGTTTGTTGTGGTGAAAAAACCCAGAGTTATCCTTACAAGTACTTTGATGGATGATTTACCTGAAGAAGTTTAGGAATTGTTTGATAATTTTCCTGACATAGTGGTGGATGAGCTTCCTAACTCATTTCCACCCATTAGAAGTATAAGCCATCATATTGATTTGATACTAGGAGAAAGTCTGCCAAATAAAGCAGCATACAAACTGACACCTTGAGAGAATGAGGAGGTAAAGAACCAAGTCCAGTAATTGTTAGAAAAGGGTTTGGTCGGAGAGAGCTTGAGTCCATGCACAATGCCAACTATGTTGAGTCCAAAGAACGATGGAGGATGGAGAATGTGTACAAACTCAAGATCCATTAACAAGATCACCATCAGGTATAGATTCCCTTTGCCAAGAATGGATGATTAATGGACTATTTAAGTGGAGCAATTTTTTTTTCTAAGATAGATTTGAAAAGTGCAAATCACCAAATAAGAATGAGAGAAGTTGATGAGTGGAAGACATCCTTTAAGACAAATGAAGGTTTGTATGTGTGACTTATTATGCCATTTGGCTTAACAAATTCCACGAGTACTTTTATGAGGTTGATGAATGAAATACTGAAAGATTTCATTGGCAAGTTTGTGGTTGTATATCTGGATGATATATTGGTCTTTAGAAGGACAAAAGATGATCATTTGAGACACCTAACACTAGTGATGAGGAGACTATAGCAGGAGAAGTTGATGATAAACCTGAAGAAGTCATATTTTATGAAGACAGAGCTCATTTACTTGGGTTTTGGTATCTCTTCAAATGAACTGAAGATGGATCCAGAGAAGGTGAAAGCAATCAAAGAATGGTCATCACCAAGGAGTATGTTTGAGGTAAGAAGCTTCCATGGATTTGCAAGTTTCTATAGGAAGTTTATCAAATATTTCAATGGGATTTGTGCACTAATTATGGATACAGTGAAGAGGAGGCACAAGTATTTTAAATGGATAGAGGAGGCCAAGAGGACATTCAATATACTGAAGGAGAAAATAATAGAACAACCAATTCTAGTCTTACCAAATTTTGTAAATACATTTCAAGTGAGATGTGATACAAGTGGAGTTGCAATTGGAGCAGTTTTGAGCCAGGATAATAGGCCTATTGCCTATTTCAATGAGAAGCTAAATGAGGCTAAGAGAAAATACTCCACATATGATAAGGAGTTTTATCCCATAACTCAAGCCCTGAAGAAATGGAGGCCCTACCTTGTTCCATGGGAATTTGTTTTGTATAGTGACAACCAAGCTTTGCAAACTGGATTGAGATTATGCATAATTTTACTTTCGTCATAAAACATATTTTTGGGAATGCTAACAATGTTGATGATGCATTAATAAGGAGATGTTTGATTCTGTAGGAGTTTCAGGTGAAGAACTTGGGGTTTGAACACCTGAAGGATATGTATTGTCATGATCTAGATTTCAAGGAAGCATACAAAGAATGTGCAAATCCTATGCTGAGAGCCAGGAGCCAGTGGACAAAGTATATGATTCAAGAGGGATTGTTGTTCAAGGGAAATCAATTTTGCATGCCAAAATTCTCAACGAGGGATAACCTTTTGAAGGAAAAGAATAATGGAGGCTTCGTTGGACATTTCGACCATGATAAAACATTTTCACAGTTGAGCAGTTCATACTATTGGCCAGGTATGAGAACATAAGTGATAAAATTAGTGAACAGATGTAGAATATTCCAACTTGCAAAGGGTAAAAGACAGAACAATGGATTGTATCAACCATTTCCAATATGAGAGAGGCCTTGGGATGAAATAAGCATGGATTTTGTGTTGGGACTGCCAAGAATGCAAAGAGGATGTGATTCCATATTTGTGGTGGTGGATAGATTTTCAAAGATGGCACACTTTCTCCCATGCCATAAGACTAGTGATGAGACACATGTTGCAAATTTGTTTTTCAAGTAAGTTGTGAGACTTCATGGACTACCTAGGAGCATTGTCTCAGACAGAGACACTAAATTTGTTGGACATTTCTAGAGAACACCGTGGAAGAAGTTGGGGACAAATTTTTCCTTCAACTCATCTTATCACCCTCAGAAAGATGGACAGACTGAGGTAGTAAAAAAAAGTTCAAGAAACTTATTGAGGAGTCTAGTCACTGAGCATATTAATCAGTGGGATCAGATTCTTCCACAAGCATAATTTGCATACAATGACTCACCAAATAGGAGCACTGGAAAGAGCCCATTCCAAATATTGTATGGAATGAAACCAAGGGGAGTATATGAGTTCAGAGACTTGGAAAAATGTTAGATCAGAAGCATTGGAGCAGAAGATTTTGTTGCAGAAGTGAAGAAGCTCCATAGCCAGATAAGAGGACACTTGCAGAGCTCTAGCTAAGAGTACAAGTGCAAAGCTGATCAACATCGCAGGGAACTTCAACTTGAGGTAGGATATTAGGTTCTAGCACATCTCAGGAAAGAAAGGTTCTCTGGGGAAACATATAACAAATTAAATATGAAGAAGACAGGGCCATGTAAGATCTTAAGTAAGTTTGATGCAAATGCCTATGAGATTGAGCTACCAGATGATGTGGGCATATCACCCATATTTAACATTTTAGACCTATACCCTTATAGGGAAGATGACATAGAGGGATCAGAAGATCAAGAGAAGATTCAGTGGGAGAAACAAATCCCTATAGCAATAAAACCACACATGGATAATATTGTTGATCAAAGGATTGAAAAAAAGACTAGGAGGAAGACCTATTTTTAATATTTGGTCAAGTGGAAGGGACACCTAATAGAAGATTCCATTTGGGAAAATGAAGTTGATATCCAAAAACATGGAAAGTTGGTGCAGGAGCTCATGGATAGGATTCCATGAATTTTTGTCCAGGGGAGTATGATGCAAGAGCATCGTCAGCGAGCATGAGTGGAAGGACAACTCAATGCCTTGGAATCATTTCATAATCTTAAACGTTGGCGTTTACTACGAATCGTTTGGAGCTGATTGAAAAATGGAAGAAGATCAAACACTTGGAAGTTGAATGATCACGAGTGATCTGGGAGTTTTCACTCCTAGTCTTGAATGTAACTGAACTAATGTAGCAGTTAGGTTTTTTTTTTGAGTAGACGAGTATTTAGGGGAACCCTAAGAACCCTCTAAGATAAATAGAGGTTGTGTACGTCCAAATGAGGCTACTACGAGTTAGTAGGAAATTCTGAATTTTTAGTTTTTGTTTGATCATAGTTGTAGCCATCTTTTATTTTGGAATGAATATAACAGAGGAAAATTGATTCAAAGGAATGGTGTCATTATTGTTTTCAATTCCATATTGTTTTTGTTTTCATGGATGAATGAATTTCATTATGAATATATGAAACTGTGAAATGTGTGTATAAGTTTCAATTGTTTTCTCTTCACTGAGTTCATGCAAGATGTGCACACATTCCACAAGGTGTGCACACAGTCCACAAGGAGTGCATTGATAAAGTCTGTCTTGACTCAGAATCTCATAAGAGATAGCGTAGAACTTTCCCTTTGCAAGGAGTGCAAAGTGATTTTTGCAAGGTGTGCACATTCATCCGCAAGAACCCAACTCTTGCATAAGAATCTGTTGCAAGGAGTGCACTGACCCGAAACTTGACTAAGTGTCGAACTAACTCTTTAAAGAGTTAAAGGATAAGAAGGAGAGAAACATATCAATAGAGATAGAGGGAGGGATCTTTGAAGGAAGGAAAGTTATGAAGTTTTCATGAGTCACCCACTAATATCCATCTAGGAGGGAGCGGGATCATTCCAGACCATTGGATCTGGGTAAGGAGCGCGAGAATTAAGTCTCTGTGTGCACATAGGAGTGAGGATTCATCGAAGTCCTGAAGAGGCCAGGGATCATCCATAATCCAAAGGGACAGGTGACGGAATATCCATAACTCTGGAGTGAAATTACTCTAGAAGTTTTGTGGATAAGGAGAAAGAGAAATCATCGAAGAGCCGAAGGCCGAAATAGATCTAGGTCATTGGTTTCCAGGAGATACGTGTTGATAGATCTGAGACTCTGGGAAAATTCACTTCGGAGGATTCCAAGTGCAGAGGGTGACAAACTCCCGAAGTCTCCAAGGCCAAAATAGATCACAACCATCCGTTACGAAGGACATGTAGCGGGAATCCGTCGTTTTCGGGCGAAATAACTCCAGGAGGAACAAGTGCGCAGGAGGTTGAAACTCATGAAGTCCTGAAGGCCGAACTAGATTGCAACCAATCATTGTGGAGGACACATGGTGGGAATCCTTCATCTTCGGGAAAAATTCCTCCGGGAGGAACGAGTGCACAAGAGGGTGAAACGCCCGAAGCTCGAAGAGCCGAAGTGGATAGTGGTCATCGGATCTAGAGAGACACACGTCAATAGATCTTCTACTTCAAGTGGAAGTACCTCAGGAGGAAGAAAGTGTGGATATTTTGAAACTCCCAAAGCCCGAAGAGCATAAACGAACCAGATTCGTTGATCTCAGTGGGACACGTGTCGAAAGATCATCAATTTGAGGTAGAAGTGCTCCGGGAGAAAGAAAAGGAGGCCCAAATAGCCAAAGAGTTTTGTGACTGTTGATCCGTAGGGGTTACGTGTCAACATATCATTTACTCTGGGTAAAGACACTCCGGGTAAAAGTGAGCGTAAAGAGGTTGAGAACCCCAAAAGATGAAATCCTAAAGTGAACTACAACCGTTGATCTGCGAGTAGAGAATTGATGGTGGGGAGCCATTGCGAGGAGAGGAGGAAAAATTAGCGGAGGCACTAGTTCGCAACCCACAATTTTCCTGGACTGTTGATCTTTCCAAGACAGGAGATTAACGACCACAATTTAAAAGAGTTTGGGCGAGCACTTTGTCGATTGAGAGGAAAGGGCTCTCTCATAAAGAGTGAGCATGTTCGCAACCCACAATTTTTGTGAACTATCGATCGATGAACAGGTCAGTAATGATCATATCATAACCACGAAAACCCTGAGGGTGATAATAGGGCCTGTGTTTTGGGTTTGAGACTAGCAAGGTCCCGAGGAGATGAGCCAGCTCGGGAATAATTAACGATCCTTGACCAAGAGGTCAAGAATCCCCGAGGAGAGAAGGGGGGTCTGCATCACATAGAAAGAAAAAAAATAGCTATCGGGTTAATCGCCCATTCGTTAAAGCTCATAGATATTAGAAGCCTTCGCTGCTTATTTTGATCTTACATTTAAGTTTAGGAGACGAGTATTGAATCTTGGCCACCAACAGGATTACATCATGCGTCTCCTTCCACTCGAATCTTCTTCCAAACTCATGTGTACTCATGGACTGGGAGAGCGTGACGACCCATCGTCCTTCCCATTTCATTCCACAAGCTTTTTGGATAAGCGACCAACGCCATCCTTTGACTGAAAAAATGGGATCATTCCTAGGCTATGGATATGACCTTGGCCACCTCGTAGATGACTACCCTAATAAGTTATAAATTGTGCCAAGGAGGTTTAGACTCTCTCAATAACTTAGGACTAGACTGACGATGCCCCTCTACATGGACAGTTGTCCTTAACAAAATTAATTCTACCTCAATTCTTGTAGCCACCTTCCTGCTGTGCTCGGGTGTGTGCCTCAATAAATTTTGAAGGCATTGATTCCTACGTTATTTTTCTGATTAATGTAAGATGTTTTAATGACATAATCAGATTCCTGAATGATCGATTCTTTAACCTGTGGTTGATTGCATCCACGTGTGCCTTGACCTTTCATTCAATGGAAGAGGAGAGTGTTATCTCTATTTAGCTATTCAATAAGGGGGGTGGAGAGAATCTAAGCGACCTGGAAATTCGTGCTTCAACTAAAACCAGGATCCGATTCACTGCACTTACGAAACCTCTTGTAAGCCAGTATCAAACCTTGTTTTCGCATTTAAAAGTTTAGTTGAACACTCAAGATTACATTAGTTTGGGTTAATTTTCATTTAAATTTTCCTTTGCTCTTTTTTTTCTTGATTTAGTTATTCACACAAATGGAATGTTTTGGTTTAATTCCTTTCAGTTGCGGCCCTAAATTTTAGTGTTTTGACTTGGTGGAAATTTTAAAGGAGAAATTGATTGAGTTAAATTTTATGGTAGAGTAAATATTTATTCCACTTTAACTCCTTTGTTGAATTATAATTGTAAGGTATCGTATGACTCCACTTGTCATTAACTTGTTTCTTCAATTACTTGGCAAGGGGACGGATTATTAAGTTAGTTTGAAAAATGAATGATTATTAAATATTAAAAGGAATGATTAGTTTTGAAAAAACAATGATTATTAAATATTAAGTTTAGTTTTAAAAATGTATGATTACTAAGTATTAAGTTTAGTTTTGAAAAAGGAATGATTACTAAATATTAAGTTTAGTTTTGAAAAAGGAATGATTAGTAAATATTAAGTTTAGTTCGAAAAATGAATGATTATTAAATATTAAAAGGAATGATTAATTTTGAAAAAGGAATGATTAATAAGTTTAATCAAACATGAATGATTACTAAATATTAAGTTTAGTTTTGAAAATGAATGATTACTAAATATTAAGTTTAGTTTTGAAAAATGAATGATCACTAAATATTAAGTTTAGTTTTGAAAAAGGAATGATTACTAAATATTAAGTTTAGTTTGAAAAATGAATGATTATTAAATATTAAAAGGAATGATTAGTTTTGAAAAAGGAATGATTAATAAGTTTAATCAAACATGAGGATAATTGATTAAACTTTAGATATGTTCCACTTACTTGTATTGAAAATTAAATTACTCCTTACCTTCTCTTCGAGTAATTGATTAAACCTTAGATCGGACAAATCTCACATATTATAGTATTCTTCACTACATACACTTCTAAATAGGAACTTCAAGGAAATAAATGCAAAGGACTTTCATGTTTATTGATGATTCTCTTAGGAACTCTACCTTATTTAGTGCTAGCATTGTTTATATTGTTGACTTAATAAGTACTTCATTTAATGATTTCACTTTTATTAAATTATGTTAATCATTCACGAAGAATTATAATGTGACTTGCGCACAATTAATGATAAGGATAGTGCATGTTGCGCAGCCCCAAGAAAAAATAATAGGTTGTTGCATGTTGAAGAAGCTTATTTCACCTCACCCAAGTTCTTTATATTCTTCAAGTTAGGGTGAAGCATTTATTATTAGTTGACTTTGCACCCAAAAAGTAATGTGTAATTATATTTATTAGGAACATCTAACCTCCCGCGCTTTTATAACAAGTTGATTCTCTCATGCCCTCAGAAGAATCTTGAAATGTGAACGATTCAGTTACTAAATTCGAGTGTGTGGACTGACTTATAAGAAATCTGTGATGTTAGATAATGGGACTCTCACGCGTATGGAAATTAAGGTCATAATGGTGGTCTTAGAAAATTACCCTCTTGCGCGATGGAAATTCAATGTACTGCATCATGATTGTAGTTATATACTCTCTGCGAATTGAAAATTATTGTAACAAATGATTGTTGATTTTATATTACTCACTCTCCATGAATTTGATGTTACCGATGATGGTTATTAGAAGGTTGTGCCTAGTAGATCGTTGATGATGTTAGCTTTAGTCATTTAATTTATCTTAGCAAATGTTTGTCAATTGCTTCAAGATTTATGATGTGTTAATATGTTATGTTTATGTGTTGCATTGAAATCAATCTTGTGATGCTTGATTGTGTTTGTTAGCACAAGATTGGTTTATGCCTTAGCATTGCATAAGTGGCGCTAGCTAATATTTCATAGAGAACAAAATCTACATTTCATTGTTCATTTTGGCAAATGAATACAATTGTTATGGGATTTTTATTTGTTTTGGGGAAAATTGAAATTATATTAAGTTATTCCCAATATCCAAGTTCAAGCATCAAAGCACCCATATATTTATGCTACCGAATTGCATGCAGAAACACAGTCGGGTTTTACCTACAGGCGTTGCATAATATTCTGGCAGAGGATAAATTGTACAAAGTTATTTTGCCAATTTTGAGTCAGTAATTTAAAACATGGTTTATGAGTCTTTGAGGATGTATTTTTGAAAACTGGAGGAGGTTTTTGTTCATAACATTACAAATAACAAAACCCTCTCTCGGTTTTTCAAAATGTGTTTTGGTTTTAGATATATTGGATATAAAAGTAGGCGTTGCGTACTCTACATAGTGGCGCTGCATACTAATTTCCTGTAGCAGTCACGGTTTTGATATTCGCCTTGTTGGGAGGTTCCCAGATGTCAAGGAGGGTTAGAATGACTTCTGCAGGATCAGTTAGATGTCAAGGGACACCTTCACCTAAGATTTATCTCCAGCAAAGGTTTCATGCATGAGGTGGAAACAACTTATTAATGACTTCCAACAAATTCCTGAAAATCAACAGTTTGTTGGATTTTTGTCTCTTTGACTATTGCCACCTATATCCAAGGCTTGGAATACAATGGAGGAGATGGGATTAGACATCCTTAGGTTATTTGGATGCTATTTTCTATTTAAAGAGGGAGATATCTCTTGGAGAAGGGGATGAATGAGCCAAGAGAGGCTAGAGAGAGTAGGAGTAGGCAATTTTCCTATGTGTGTTCATTTGTAAGCCTATTGGCACTTTTTTATTGTAAGCATTACTGCTATTGAAGACTCATGAGAGATGTGATTTCAGATTGTAACTCTTCTTTTATATTTCTTCTTATTTGAATATATTGCAGATTTGAGGATCAAAGGATGTCAACGATTTATGGATTCCTAAACAGTAGAGGATCTGTTATATTTTGTCCATAAGTCATTGTTTATATTCAAGTATTTGTTGATTCATTAAATTGAGAGGATATTTTTTTAGTGAACATTCTATCGTATGTTTTCCTTCTTCATTCTTCCACCTATCAGCATATAATCTTGTTTTCTGTTGAGCAACTTTTGTGCCTTTGATGAGTAGGATGTTTGTGACTCCATTTCCCATTGGTGTAGCCTACTAAACTGCATTTTGTTGCCATCTCCCTTTCTTTATCCATGTTTCTGATCTACCTATTCAAAACCAAATTATCTTTTACATTCTGATGGGTGTTGAGATTACACTTTAGCAGTCAAAGTGTGAATTTCAGTGCTAACATTTTTTGTGACTCCACTGGGGATGAGGAAAATCAAATGGCTATTAAGGCTATCCTGGACAAGAGGTTTGTCCCACTTGATTTCTCAGCTATAGAGGATTATTCACATACTATGCCTCTTATTGATGAATGGCAAGATATGTTGCCCAGATTTTATGAAGGTAAGGATGACAACCCTGTCGAGCATGTTCATGAATTTCATGCTTTGATGCAGCATCTTGACATCCATCATGAAGATATATTGATGAAAATGTTCATGTATTCATTGGATGGGGATTCACGTAAATGGTATTTCTCGTTACCCTCTTCCATCATTTCATCCTTGAAGGATTTCCACAGAGTATTCAATGAACACTGCAAAAGTTTTTATCCCTCTGAAAGTATTTGTCATAACTACTGTGAGGGATATGTAGAATGTGCTCAAGATTTGTTAGATTGATCTTTTGATTATAAAGATGAAAAATATTTTATTCACTGTCCAAATGAAGATAGGAATGAACCTATTTCTCTTTCTTATTCCCGAGAAGAAAGTCTTCTGGATATCAGTCATGATTGTACTAATGATTGCATGGATTCATTTGCATTATATCATGTACCTTATGCATCTAATGTCTCTGATTCGAATGGAGAACCAATTGTAGAAGAGGATGTTTCTCTTTTCCTGCAAGAGGGTTCACATGATATCTTTTCACCTAAGATTGAAGAGAGAGATCAGGGGATTGTTCATTTTTCTATGCAAGACCAAGGAGCCTTGGGCTCACCTATCTTTGATGAATACTTTGATGAAGAAGAGAAGATCCATTTTGTTGATTTGAGGAGCAGTCAACTGAGTTATGACATTTATGAATCTGATTATGATGGAGAACAGTATTTTGAAGAAATCATCTATCAAGAAACTGTTGAAGACATTCAACAGTCATCTCTACAAATCAATGATCCCGCATGCACTATATTTGAACCTGGATCTGCAAACAACAACAAACAATCTATCATCAGCAGTGAAGTTAGTTTGCATCTATGTTCAGATTTGCAGGCAGTTGTAGGTAGAAACCATGATCAACATGAGGATATGAAGAAATCTTCTGATGTTCATCTAAAACATCAGGAAGAGGTATTCCTTTTTAGTTTTATTGATACATTTACTTATTATCTTGGATCTTTGAGAAGCTTATATGCCATAACACTTTTGTCAAATGAAGGTTGGATGTTCTGTTCTTTTGAATTGCATATCAGTAATCTATGGGTTCCTGCATTCATCATTTTTGTATAAAGTATTTTGTTAGGCTCCAACCTACTGATGTAAATTAGAGTGCAATTGATTGTCAATCCGGTGTTTGTAAGACTTAGAGGCACATCCAAAATATATGGATTTAGAGACAACTTTTGTTCTTTCGATGGAAATAAATCGAAGCTAATCTAAGTGCCGAGTATGAAAGGAAATTCTAATATTCTTTATAGAAGGTGTATTCATAGATCTCTTACCATTAATTATCAATTTAGAGTAGAAAAACATTCAACTAGTTTTAAGTATTCAAAACAGTAAGCATTCAAACTAAACTAGAAGCTTATAAATGTCTAAAAAGGCTAAACTCTTTTACAAGAGATAGATTCTTTTCTTTCCCACATTCATTAGCCAGATAACTTGATCAAATAAAACACAACAGTGTTATCTACATCATAATGTAAAATGAACTAAAGCTCATACCAAAATTTGCTTGAAAAGAATGAAAAAGGAGAAGTGTACTAGCTTGGCAAAGGGCCCCCCCCAATGCTTCACTTGTACACCTAAGTCGTCTCAACTAAAAAGGAACTTACAGAAGAATTCACATAATCATCTCATAGACATCATCAAGAACAAAACACAAAACTGATCTCAAGACTGCAAATTCAAAGTTTTCTCAATTAACATAAGGGTTGTCCTACTAGTCCATGTCTTGGAGTATTTATACAAGAGTTTTGAAACTGAAAATTCTAAGAAACCTCCTAAAGATAATGATCATATCCATAAAATATGCTAGTAATGTCGAATACCCCCTTCAAATCCATAAAATATGAACAAATCCCAATAAAATCTAAAACTGTCCATGATTTTATGCTAAAACAGGGTATTTTCTGCTGAAGTGGTCATGTTTGACCAACGTTGATCGGACACTTGGAAAGATCAGATCTCAAATATGATAGGTATTCATCCATCCTTGTACATCAAGGATCTTGACCCATGTCTCAGATTTCACCCAGCTGTCCTGCAAGTACACGAACCTAGGAGCAATTATGGGATTTAGTCAAATCCTGTAATTTTTGATAAATTTTTAATTTTAATGCCAAAAATTTGAAAATTCAATTCTTAAGCTAAGGAATGATAAATGTACCTTGCATAAGCTATTTTATGGAAAATATGGATTAATATGAAGTCAAAATGGATGGTTTTGGAGGCAAAAGTATAGTTTATGGAGTGGAAGGAAGCATAAAAATGTACTCAACAGATTTCACCAGCAAATCAAATGCTTGTATGGTTTCATTGGAATCACGATCTTACTTGATCACGAAGCAGCAACACAGTTGATTAGAGTAAGAGTAGGAAGAAATAAGCTCATTTTTTAGCATTTCCTTTCTCTCAGTTTGCAGTAGCTATTTTTCAGTTTCAAATAAGGAGCAGAGATGCTCTCAGGATTGTTGGTTTCCTTAACCAAGATGAAGATGGATAAGGCACTGAAAATAAAAGAGTTCTTAGAGCCTCACAGGGAAGACTCTATCTCCCATGGGGCCTAAAAAAAGTTAGCACTGAAAGTCACACTTTGATTGCTAAAGCGTAAGCTCAACACCCATCAGAATGTAAAAACTAATTTGGTTTTGAATACGTGAATCAGCAAGATGGAGGAAGAAAGGGAGAGGGAAGAAAACTACAGATTAGTAGGATACATCAATGGGAAATGGAGTCACAAACATCCTACTCATCGAAGGCACAAAAGTTTCTCAACAGAAAACAAGATTATATGCTGATAGGTGGAAGAATGAAGAAGGAAAACATAAGATAGAATTTTCACTAAACAAATATCCTCTCAATTTAATGAATCAATAGATACTTGAATATAAACAATGACTAATGGGAAAAATACAACAGATCCTCTACTGCTTAGGGATCCATAAATCGTTGACAACCTTTGATCCTCAAATCTGCAATATATTCAAATAAGAAGAAATATAAAAGAAGAGTTACAATCTGAAATCACAGCTCTCATGAGTCTTCAATAGCAGTAATGCTTACAATCAAAAAATGCCCATAGGTTTACAAATGAACACACACAGGAAAATTGCCTACTCCTACTCTCTCTAGCCTCTCTTGGCTCATCCATCCCCTTCTCCAAGAGATATCTCCTTCGTTAAATAGAAAATAGCATCCAAATAACCTAAGGAGGTCGAATCCCATCTCCTCCATTGGATTCTAAGCCTTGGAGATAGGTGGTTGTTGAACAATTGAGAGGGGGGTAGGGGTGAATCAGTTGTTACCGAGCTTGAACAATTATGCTTATTTTAAACTATTTGCAGAGCACTGAATGACAATCACAATAATGCAAGGAAGTAAGCAATAGAACATTCAACATCATTCACACATATGAAATATACAGAGACATATATTTCTTGAGGAAACCCATAAAGGGTAAAAACCTCTTCTTCTTTATATGATTAGTAATCTTTACATTATGTACATTATCATACTTATGAGAACCAACTCATAATGAGGCTACAACCTCTGTTTTGCAAGCTGCAACTTGCTGAGAGAACCAACTCTTTGTTTTCTTTCGCACCTACTAGAAGGAAGCACCAACTCCCTAGTTTCTCTAGCTGCAACCAGATGGAAGCTACAACTCCCTGTGTTCAAGCACCCACTTGAACCTCTGAGGATAACAGTCCTCCCTAGCACCTCCCTACCACCCTCAAATATAAATATTTTCTACTGAAACTTATTACAGTGATATAATGTTCATCAATGGCTTACCAGTCTCATCACTGTTCTTCTACACTACTCAACTCTCCTGTATCATTATCTCTTTGCCTGCATCTTCTTGTGCTTTCTGATCTTCTTCTCTTCTCTACAAATGCACCTCATCCTTCTTTTATTGTCTCAACTATGCATATCTGTTCTTTGCTTCTGCTGTGCTTTATGCTCTGCATCTTATTTTTATTCTCTGAATTACGCCTCTTCTGTGTATTTCAGCTCCTACCCACAGCATGCCATTTCCCCATGTGTAATTTGTCTCTACAACAACCCTCATCTCTTCTTTGTTATGCATTCTTATAGTCTCTGTGCACCTTGTGCATCCCATATGTGCAATGCTTCTGCATGCTCTTCATGTTGAATGCTCTGCCTGATCATCATTGCAACTCTTCAGCTTCTATGGCTGTTAAACCCATGTGTCCAACATCATTGGGTGTTATGTTGAGATTCCTTAGCCTGTCTACCAGTCGAGACTCTTCATTTTCTCTGTCACAGTCGAGCTCATCCTCTCTATTGCAGTTACAGGCTTCAATACTCTTCCATCTATCAATCACCTCCTAAACGGTCTTCATTCCACTGTCAGATGCCTTGAGACTCTTCATCTTCTCTAGTGATCACCCTGAAGTCTCTTCCAGTCCTCTGGTAGAAACAATCAGTCATTTCTAGCAGTTACACTGTGAACATCCAAAAACCGTATCAGCAACTGAATCACCACTAATCGATTAACTGTGAAGAGAAACAATAGCCCTTCGATCATATTCCTGATTAACCTGCACCGTTGGATTATTAATGATGGGTCTCGTGCTTATTTCTCCATTTCACAATTTGTCATTTCAACATTCCTGTGATGAAGAGTTATCTTGACGCTTGACTCCTCCAAATCCCGGTATCTGAAACTCCACTTGATGTGCCTATTTTGGGATTTTCGGCGTTTTTCATTTCCGCACTTCAAGACTCTTGTGATGAAGAGTCTCGACTCTTGACTCCTCCAACTCCCGGTATCCGAAACTCCAGTTGATGTGTCTGTTTTTGGATTTTCGATGTTTCGCATTTCGGCACTTCGGGACTCCTGTGATGAAGATTCTTGACTCTTGACTCCTCCAACTCCTAGTATCCAAAACTCCGGTTGATGTGCCTGTTTCGAGATTTCAACGTTTCGCATTTCGGCACTTCGAGACTCCTGTGATGAAGAGTCTCGACTCTTGACTCCTCCAACTCCCGGTATCCAAAACTCTGGTTGATGTGACTGTTTCAGGATTTTGGGGTTTTTCATTTCACAAGTTCCTACCGTGAGTTTCTTCCTTGACTCCTCCAGCTCCCGGTATCCAAAACTCCAAAATGGAGTCTTTGTTTCTGATACCCGAAATGGAATTTAGCTTCTGATCTTGCCATGCAATCATCATTGTGTTGTTGGTCATGATCTTTGCCATCAATGACAAACATGCATACTCTGCATTCTACATGCACCTCTGCACTATCTCTTCTTGTCTTCACGAGCTTGCTTTGCTGTGTCTTCCCAAAATACTTCTGGTGTCTGCCTGGAACATTATACCTATACTCGAGCCATCATCGTTGTTTTACTTTCCTTCAATGACAAGCATACGCTACCTGTAAAGCATGCCAACAATCTCCCCCTTTGGCATTGATGGCAACAAAGGCACTCGGACCTATTCTTTTCTCCCCCTTTGACATCAATGTCAAAGAAAACACGCTCCCCCTGAGTTGTTGCATTATTTTTCGGAGGTATCAGATATTCAATCAATACAAACTCCCCCTAATAGGATGGACTCTCTTAGGTGTGAGACGG